>OY728583.1:90496-115496 GCA_963422195.1 Carabus problematicus
ATACCTAGTTAATATATTTATTTAAAATCTAGATTTTTCACTTGTTGCGAAAATAAATTTCTTACTAAAAATCTCTAATATAATATATATGTATTTTTTACACAATTTTCCTAATATATTATGTATATATAATTATGTTATATTTGTATGTTGTTTTCTCAGTCTCAGTCGTATATATCGTTAATTAATTAATAATATTTATATCAAATATTGATACATCATTGTGTGTGTTAGTGTACTAGCTAGTGTCCCGCGCCTCGGGGACCACCAGCTGGTCCAGTTTATTAGGATCATTGTTGAATAATTTTCTAGCTAAAATCTGCAACAAACACATATACAACCATTATATAATAGTACAACAGTTTGCACAACTGTCAGTGTATATTGTGTATACCGACCTTTAGACTCTCCAGACACAGGTCTCCGTCCGTTGTGTTGATCTCGGTGAGTAGACTGTTGGCCCGCTCCAGTTCCGCGTACAAGCCGAACGGTATCTTGGCCAGACACTCCAGTTTCATGATGTGCATCTTGGAGCGTAAATGTTTCGCCAGGTGACCGTGAATGCGGAACGCAATGTTACAGTCCGTGCACTTGAAGGGCCGTGGTTCAGAGGAGGAGAGGGCGGGCGACGATGACAACTGTAACACACACCATAGAACAATCATTAGTACCATATGTGTCGCCCAGGGTGTACGAGAGATGTGAACCTTGTTGTGATGACTGGCGCTGCGCTCGTGCTTCTGCAGGTGACCTTTCGTACGGAAACTCACCGAGCACGATTCACAACGGAACGGTCGTTCCAGATAGTGGATATTCATGTGTAGCCTGCAACATACGTACGTAGTTAAACACATTCGTTGAATAAACCCACACATACACACTGATTACCGCGTACCTCAGTTGTGACGGTTTACTGAAATTCTTCGAACAAATACTACAACTTTTGCTCTCCTCCGGCTTCACAATCAGTTCATTATTGGCCGAGTCCTTGCCACCACCACCACCACCGCCGCTGTTGCTGTACTTTTTGATGACCGCGGCGCCGTCCGTGCCCGGCCCGCTGCCACCCTCACAGTTCGACGCCAGTTTCAGGTACTCGGAGGCGACATTCTTCGCCAGAATGTTCTTCTCCAGCTTGACTTGCTTGGTTGCAATCTCCGCCAGTGTCTGCATGGCTGACTGATCCTGTTCGTCCGTGTACTCACTGTTCACTACCTTCTCCACGCTGTCCGCGGCGTCCGCGGACTTGCCGATGAACCGGTCGTTCGTGTCGCTGTTCTGTGAGAATGTCTCGCTGCTGTTTGACTCGGAGAAGCTGTTGTGCCGCGGTTTGTAAATGATCAGCGGTTCGTCCGCAGGCTTGGCTGCACCGTCACTGAGCACTGCAACACTTCTCGCAGGTTGCACCAAGTCACTGTCCTCCCATCGTTTAGTGTCGCTCACTAGATCCGCGCTGTTGGTCCGCCGCACTTGAAAACTACCATTGACAAACGCCACGGACTCGGTACAGGCGGGTGACAGGTCCAGCACGGGCGGCGGCTGCTGCTGTTGCTCTGCGTCAACTATCTGCCCATCCACGGTGTGTCGCTGTACCTTGTACTGGACACTGCTGCCCGACGAGCTTGTCGATAACTTGCGTTTGCGCGCGCCCATGTCGATGAAGAACTCGTTCTGTCGTATCACCGGGGTGCTGTTCACTTGTCTACCGCTGTCCGTGCACTTGATGATGGTTCGTTCCTGGTAGCCCGGCTCGACACTGTCTTCGGCCACTTCAAAGTGTGACTGCAAGTACGGATACGTTAACGGCCGGATCGCTGTCGACTTGCCCAGGTACCGGGTGACGTTGTTCGGTGCCACTGTTGTCGTCGCCGTCGCCGCCACTGGTACGTCCAACATTTCTGTTAAATGTTTCGCCGCACTGAAACTCGACGACGTCTCGTCCAGGATCTTGTTCTTGGCGAAGTTCGCATTCGTCACGTGGTTGATCTGGTCGGGGTTTTTTAGAAACTTGTCGTCTTTCAGAAAACTGGGCAGGTCGTTCAAATTCAGCGCCGACGTGGTGTTGGCGTCGGTCGCCGAGGCGCAACTGTTGCTGTTTGACAACAGCGGTGGACTGGAGGTGTTCTTCTGGGCGAGTGACAGCAAACAATGGGCCGCCTCGTGTTCTTGTAACCGTGTAGATTCATCTGGAACGAACGATAATAAATAATACGTTGTAACACAATAATACATATAGGATAATGAGTATCAGAATTACACATGTTACTAAACTACATATATTTAAATGGCAAACCTGCGCACAAAAAAAAATGCTGAAGGTCACAGTGTTATCAGACGTATCGTGCGATTTGATAACCATATACAAGACGTTCAGTTCGTGTGTGTGTTTATCAGTGGACCGGGTCAAAGTAATTTGTCACTCACCGCTACTCTCTGCATCGCTGTCCTCTGTGTCGGAGCTGGTGCTGCCGCTGGTGTGTCTACTACCTTCGCCACCGCCTCCGCCCCGGGTGGCCGCGTACTTCTTCGAGTGCGCCTTGCTCTTCATGTGCTTGGTGAGGTTACCCTTGGTCTTAAAACTGCAACAACACGGAGTTCTTTGTTGAATTTCTCACACAGTTCTCGGTCTGTTATAATTGACGTGACTGATGTATGTACATACACATGTTTGTTAATCACCACAGTGTGCGTACACAATGTTACGGTGTCTTGATATTTAATAGTTACCTAAAGTTACAGTGTTCACACGTGTACGGCCGGTCGTCCGAGTGTGTGCGTATGTGCTTCTTCAGCATTGACGGTTTCTTACACCGGATACCACACTGGTCACACACATAGCGGCCTCTGCCTGTAAATCACGCAGATATAAGTTAGCGGCGAACAACAACAACATTGTGTGAATGTCTCTCTTGCATTTACCTCTTCCGCGGATGTAAGTGTAGTCTTCATTCGACTCGTACCCGCCCAGTACGGAGCTGTTCTTGCACGTACCGTCATCCTTAGATGTTGAACTTTCTGTTGTCACGAACTATAACCACACGAATAATACAATATCGTACACATATATGCACAGCTGAGACAGCAGTCACTTACCTTATAACTAGAATGAACTATCAGATCCGCCTTGGCACTGCCCGCCATCGTATACCGGCGGTCGCGCTGACACGAATCGTACGCACTCACACTCAGACTGTCAATCTTGCTCTCCTGCTGTCGCCACTCCGAGTACATGCTGAGCTTCTTGAAGTGTTTCACGTAGAACGGCTGCGTCTTGTTCAACGTGCAGTACACCGACTTGGTGCTGCTCTTCAGGCCCAGGTAACTGAAGTAGTTGCCGTTCAAGTACTGTTGACAGTACTTCTTGGATACGCGCGGCGTATCCGGACTGATCAGCGCCTGGTTGAACATGGTCGGCGTCAGGCCGTGGTGGGATTTGAACGCATTCGAGTTGGGTTTGAGCGCGAGGCTCGTGGGTCGAATGAACCTGCGCGATTCCTCCTTGGCACTCGATGTCGGTGATGTGGACTTGCTCGGCGACAGCAGCACACTTTTACTGTTGGAGAACAGTATTTTCGGATGTGTCGGCTCCGACTGCGGTTCGACTATAATCACAGGCGGTGGTTTCTTCTCGAACAGAGCGCCATTCAGACTCATCGCGGGTGTAGACGGTTGTTCTGGCGCGGGGGTTTTTGGTTCTTTAACTACCAGCAACACGTCTTTATTCGTGTATTTATTGGCCGAACCAAGTCGCGGACTCTGCGGTACATTACTGTAAACCATCTCAGGCCCGCGTTCCTCCTGAATGGGCCCTGGAATGCCCG
The DNA here is from genome assembly GCA_963422195.1 of Carabus problematicus. NCBI lineage: Eukaryota > Metazoa > Arthropoda > Insecta > Coleoptera > Carabidae > Carabus > Carabus problematicus. The sequence goes on from OY728583.1 coordinate 94,318, forward strand.
GCACGTACCGGATTACCTTGCCGTTAACCAGCAGGTTCATCGGGTTGTACACGTGCTGCGGCTGCGACACTTCGGCCATCCGTTGTTGCAGAGAGATTTGTTTTTTGGCGAAATTCAAGTTCTCCAGGTGTTGTTTATCAACAACCGGTGTCGTAGGCTCCGCGGTGGCTATCTCCAGCGGGGCCATCGTCACCGTCGGCGAGTGGTACAACCTGTCGCCCGGTGCCGAGGGGATTGGCAGGCCGGGTATGGCGAGATTTGGCGGTTTTAAATTCGGCGCCAACAACTTTACAGCTTTCTGACCGAAATCTATTAAATTCGACTTGTACAGCTCTTTATCCTTGTCGTTATCACCAACGGCGGTGGTTCTTAGGCCGTTATCGTATCGATGTTCGTGTTTGTCTCGCGTCACTGCGTAACTGGTGCGTTTCAGCAGATGCTCCGTGTTCGCTATGGTCAACAGTTTGTCGTTGGGCCGGTCAAATGTGAAGTTCTCCTTCAACATGGGCAGATTCAAGCTGGGCGATGACACCATGTCCGTGGTGTCGTACACTCGTATGATATTCGGTGAAGGCAGTGCGTCTTGTTTGGGGCTGTAGTTCGCCTTGTTCTGTAACACGGTGCCACCGGAATGCAGACCGGATTTGATCACGAGGTTTTCACTGAGACTGCCGCCCGCCGTGAACTCCATGAAGTTCTGTTGCGTCGGTTCCGCTAACTTGTTGATGCTCTCCGATTCGATCTTGAAACTCCTGGTCTCGCCCGACGTCTGTGTGATCTTGACCTCGCCGCCGAACAGTTTGATTGCGTTCTTCTTCACGTGCGGGGACAGGGGCGGGTAGCCGACCGGTGAATGCAGCATGTACTTGTTGAAACTGGGCGCGTCCGACTGGGTGTGATGCAGTATGACGTTGTCGTCGAACGAGAACGTCCGGTACTTCTCGTGCCGATCGTTCTCGATGAGCCGCGTCTTACCCAAGCACGGCCCCGGCGACTTCAGCGGGAATGTCGTGTGTTGCATGTGCGGTATGTTGTCGAACGCGTTCTTATTCTGTGTGAGTATCGAGGCAACGTTCACTGAACTACTCCGTGCGTACCGGATATTCGTATTGGACTTGGCGTTGCAGTACTTCAGCTTGTGCATCTCCAGCTCGGTCACCGTCTGGAAGATCATCTTACAGTACGGACACTGTAAATTCGGGTCTTGACACAGGTTCTTCAACAGCAACTCCTTGATGAGGCTCTTCTGCGTGTTGTCCGTGGAATCGCTGAGACACCGTTTGCGATTCTTCGACGTCAGATTCAACGGTTCATCGGACAGGGGTTGTCGAGTGTTGTCAGGCGGCGGTGGTGGTGGTGGAGGATGTAACTGATACTGTTGTGTCCATGCTAGAGTTTGATTGTAAATGTACTCGCTCGTATTTATGTTATTGTTGTTGTTGTTGTTGTTGTTAGTTGTAATGTTCTCTGTACAAGTGTCAACATTCCGTCGACGTAATACGACAGCTTCGTCACAATTCACTATCGAGTTGTTCTTATTGATCAACTCGTTGATCCGTAACTTTAACAAGTCGGGATTCGTACGTAGCGGATAGTGCTCGTGTTGATCTGGTTCAGCTGTGACTTTATGTCTCGGCCCGTCCTCTCCGTCAACAGACACCAGCACACTCGGATGCACATGGACATTATCCAGCTGGGCATCGTTCTCCTTCAGCCTGCTCTCCTCGAAGAACATCTTGGCCTGGTGGAACCGCGGCTTGTACGGTTTACACTTTGGTTCCACATCCTTGTGCGCGTCCACCACGCACTGGCCGTCGTTGCTCTGTCCGTGTTTCACCGACAAGTCTGACAGTCTGTCGTCCTCGGACCGGTCGGAACTGGGTTTCTCGTCCATCAGGTACTCCTCGCTCGCGCACTCGTCCATGCTATCACCTTGTGCGCCCGCCTGGATGTGTTTGTTGCCCATCACGCGGTTCGCGTGCGTCCGTGATCGGCAGTGTTTGTACAGGTTCGAGCGCGTCTTGAAACTGAAGCCACAACTCACACACGGATACGGACGTTCGTTGGTGTGTGCGCGAATATGTTTTTGTAGAACACTCGGTTTCGAACACGCCAGGTTACAGTACGTACAAACATATTTCCCGCCGCCGCCGCCACCGCTAGATGTCACCACCGGTTGTGTAGTTGTGTCGGTACTAGTAGATTTCCTGTCCGCACCGTCGGTAATTTGTAACGATGAAATGTCATTGCAAATTTTAACATTTATATTTGACGAACTTGTTGTTGTTGTTGTGGTTGTGGTTGATGATGATAATGGTGTGGAAGTTTTTGAATATACGATATTATTTAAAATGGAAGACTGTTGTTGTTCTCTAGTTGTTGTTGTTGTTGCTGATGCTGGTCGTGTTGGTTTATCGTTAGTATATAAAAGTGTTGTTATATTTGGTTGTGTAGTAGTGGTTGTTGATATGCAGTTTGTGTCACATAGTTTGGTCGTATAGTGTACACTAGCACTTATATCTACAGTTTTTGATATGGAAGACGGCGGATTATCTTGTGTTGTCACTCTATGCACTACTGCAGACTGTTGTTGTTGTTGTTGCTGATGATGATGATGACTCTCATTGTTGTTAACTATGGAACTAACCTCACAATTTGTACTTTTATAATTTGGCACACACGTTACAACGGCATTCTGTTGGTGCCGGGGTTGGTGGTGGTGGTGTTGTTGTTTGTTGTTGTTGTCCTTCTCGCTGTGGTTGTTATTCGGCCGTAACACGTCGCCATTATGTTTCGGCGCGGTGACATTGCTGTCCTCATTGGTGCACGTATCGTATGTACAGCTCAATTGTTTCTTGAACTTTTTATGCAGATACTTGTTGGTGCCCGAAATTTCCATCGTTCACACGCACACACGCGGCTCGATCTAAAAATATAATACAATTATACAGGGTGTGAGAGTAAAATTAGAAGTGTGAATTAGTATATTATATCATTGTCCAGTGTATTTATACATTTATTACGTATAAATCAGCATTAGGAATGGTTGATATTTACAGTTTACATGACCGCCGATACTACCGTAGTTCATTGGTTAAACAATAAAACTCGGTAATATATGTACATGTAGACATTTGAACATTGGAACTGACGGCGGAATACACATACACACACACACACAAACACTCATTCACTGACGTACACCCATGCATCTGTGTGTGTACGAGTCGACACTGGTAGAATTTGCGCTTCTGCAGTTTTATTTATTGATGTAATAATTATTAATTAACAATACACATGGCTGTGTGTAGTTTCGTCGCACATATACATTAGTGTGTGTGTGTGAGTGTAAGTGTTTGTTGATATGATTACCCGTGTGTAAAGAACAGAAATATTGTCGAGTTTTCTTGGAAACACCGCGCACACTAACTATAACTATGCATATACACGGTCGGTCGGTCGGTCGGCATACAGAGGAATTACTGGAAGTGTCGAGTTCTCAGAAAAAAACATGAATAAAATATAATCAGGGGATTCGTGAGTCACTGATAAGATAACAACTGGCAACAGTACAGAGCAAATGCTCGCACACACACACGCGCGCCAGGCTTGCCACGACTACACACATAGACAGCATGTTAATTTGAAGAAAAACGTCGTACACTTGAATGTATTATCCATATCGATACAACAGCTGATTACATAACGTTACCATGTACACTACGTATTGTGGAGTGGTATTGGATAATTCGAGTTTATTTTACGTACATGGAGTAGTGGTACATGTTGATAATATTATGATACATACAATTGTTGTATGTTATGTAAACAAATGTGTATAATATACCGTAAGCACAACTGCATGTGTGTATTGTTGCATCAACTAGTGAAACTCTCTCCGTCATTCTCTAGCCCGTGTGCGTGTGTGTGTGTGCGTGCGTGTGTGTGCGTGTGTGCCTTTCTCTGTCACGTGCCATTATATAAACTATTGTCGTACGCGCCAGTGTGATATGTGTATGTAAATGTGAGACCTTTGGAAGTACCGGCTGACTTGTCGACCGTCGTACATTGTCTAACCAAACATAGAAATTTGCCATGTCACACTCATGCGTACATACGTACGTACATTGTTAGATAAGCTCCCAGCACACTCACACATCCATATGTACATGTGTATGTTTAGATGATATGTAACTATTACAACACTGTTTACCGACATGTAGGACACCTATAACAACAGCAGTCGGTCGGGAGCCTAGTCTCAAGTACAACCAACCCTGTACACTGATATGTGTGAATTTCTCAATTCTCAGTATTACATCAATGGGCCACGTTTCAATGTTCCAAGCAAATAGATATATCTATCTAAATTAGATACATATAATATCTAAAGTGATCGTATCCGATTAGTAATAATGAGTGGAAAATCCACACATGTATATATATATATATATATATATATATATATATATATATATATATATATATATATATATATATATAAAGAATAGGTGAATGCATATTCATTACGCAAATATCACAGCCAGCGATTTAAACTTTATCAGGCGAGAAACATGAAATGGAAAAAAAATACACAGTCAACATACATACATGCACAGGCGACGTCACTAGCTAAGTTAATATACTCTCCACCAACACATCTATGTATGTGTGTGTGCATGTAGTATTTGCGTTAACGCTGCCCGTGCAAGGCTGCCTGCGTATATGTATGGGATAGATGTAGGCATACTGGCTCCACTGAAGAATGATCACACACACACACACACACACATGCATGGTGGCTGGCAGGCGGGGGAGCGGGCGGGCGGTGTGTGTATGTGTGTAGGACGCAACACACACACACACGGGCGGTGGTGGTGGTGGAGGAGGGGCGGTGAGGTCGCCTGCTGCAAGGCAAGCCAGCACAATCCAACGAACGAACGAGCAAGCGAGCGAACCAGACAGACGACTATGACGCCAATGTGATAGTCTCTCTGGCGCCTTCGGTACACTACCATGCAAAAACACACCTTACACAACACTACACACACACACATGTATATATACATACGCAGCTGCTAAATACACACACACACACGCACACACACTTGTGTGTGTACAGTCACAGCACAAATGCAACAGGCACAGAATACTCGGAATATTATTCGATATACATGCAATATTGTCGCGTTAGTCATGGGTGCCTTGGAAAAACAGGTGCAACTCTCACACACACACACACTGTACTGTACTGGAGTATTATTATTATTGTTTGACACTTGTTTCATTCCTTTATAAACAGCATCCATAGCAACGCACTCTTGTTTATTCTATCGCTTGTTTTTATTTATTTTCTGTTTCTGGTGTACTTACCCAGCATATGACAATCAATCAACAGTTGCTTGATTCTTCCAGCAGTAGTAGCAGAAGGTGATGATGTTGATGTTGGTATTATTGTTTTGTTGATATTGTTGCGGAGCCACATACATAGTAGGCTGTGTTGCTTGTTAGTTGTTGTGGTGGTGGTGGTCGGTGTGTGCTCTGACGACGATTGGCACTTGTCAACAACAACGATTTGCGATTAATCATCATTGATACACACACACACACTTACACACCAGCGTACACAGCCTACATGGATGTATGTGTATGCATTAATAAACAATTGAATAGACAACAGTAGAAGTTTCAGCGTACACTTGAACCTGCTTGCGCTGTCGTATAAAATATATATGTATATTTGTTGGCACTCGACTTTTAACTGTAGCAGATATATCAACTATGCTACTGATGATGATGATGATGATGATGATTGTATACGTATGTCATACACGTACGTAACACGAATCATGATTGTTTAGGACAAGTGTGTAATTTTTTCTATATGTATATTGTAATAATGGTTATGTATATAAATATATTTGTTGTTGATTGTTGTTGCTTGTCCGTGTCTTAAAGTTCACCCACTCACACACACACCTATATGTACACACATACACGAACGTACAAAAATGTAAACGTACTGTGTTGTTCAGAGCGAATATGATATGATGATGGCTGCTACTTCGTCGCCATGTTGCTTACTGCCTGTGCACACACACACGCACACAGCTAGTATATCCATGCGTGCGTGTGTGTGTAGCTAGCTCCATCTCTATTCAACACACTAACCTATAAGTCTGTCTCCATTTCTCAGTATTCCTAATTCCACCGTGCCCACATAGCTACACTGCCTGTATATATGAATGTGTGTGTGCGTGCGCATGTATGTGTATCCTTATAGTATTTCTTTCTATTCTACTGGAATCGCCCTATATCCATCTCACTTGCACTCACAACTGCTGAATATATCGTGTACCTTGTCACACGCACACTATGATATGTATGCATGCATATGTGCGTGTGGAACTTTCAAACCTGTTCACTCGAAACGTTGGTCGTGAAATGTTGTTGTCCTTGTCTGTGCCTGGAATCACCCTTACCGCCATTTCCCGTGTTACACACGCACACACACGCACATAGAGTGGCTTTCTCTTTCTATTCGACAAACATCAGACAATCAACCAGCGCGCTATGTTAATTATGCAAAAAGCAGGCTCTGATATTACATCTGTCATCAGGAAGGATTTGAAAGGTTATATGCGCCGTGACTGCTAAAGAGAATTTACTTCTACATCTCGGAACAATTAATCAAAGCATAGATAAGTGTCTCCTGCGTGCATCTGCGATCCTTGCTCTCGAAATAACCACCACTAGCAATATGCATATGGGAATGTTACAAATTTTCAAGCATATATCTGTGTGTGTGTCAGTCTTCAATATGTATACGTATGTACTTTCCCAATCTGTTTACGGGTATTTATAGTAAAGGTAAAGAATTTGTCGTGTAAAAATAAATACAATGTATGCGTGTATATATCAGAAAATGAATTGAGAATTGTGTTCTGCATAGTTGACTGTACATGTATGTGGCAATGACGTGGTTTGTGTGTTGTGCTATTTGATGATGGCATCTGCTAATTTTAGCCCGACCCACCGCCGCCGCCGCCGCCACCGCCGCTACAGTTCCTGTGAATTCGACGGCCAGACTCGAGAATCCCAACACTGAACTTAACGGGCACTGTTTTGGATTCGCCTGCGTGGCCGCGCTGCCAAACGGGGGCTCCATCTACTGCAAGGGAATTTCCTATAATTCACTGTCTCTTTCCAACGTAAAGAATCACCGCGCGCGACACACACACACACACACGCGCTCGGGGGCCGGGGGCAGGGGACGGACCAGAAATACACCTGTCTCTCTTACACAAGCGGCCCCCACGAAACAAGTTTTGCGTCACACGCCATCCTTGTCGCGCGTGGAATCTCCTGTGTGTTTCACTCTGACAGATACAGACATGCGCAGTACAGGACAAATGTGGCCATCAATGAAGACACGCACACACACGCAATCACGGAATGAAATGTAACTTTCGTTACTGGCTGTGACCGACAGAGGAGGTTATACTGAACACCCGAGTAACTACGATAGATGGCTCTGCACGTACACAAGTCGGTAATGTCAACAGCGACAGATGAACTGTCAAAATGTAACATTGACAGAAAGTATTATTATACAAATCGCTAATTAATGACAAATACTACGTGATTGCTTTTATTCCATTCTATACCAATTTGTCACCAGCGCATATCGCATTATCTAAATGTATGTACATGGACTCGTTTCACACATGTTGCTTGAAATGAAACACAAGTATTAATTTCTAGTTTCGTGTAACAGTATTTATTTTTATAACAACGAATTATCGTATATTAATATTAGAGATTATATAACTAATTTACTCATTAACTAATTGGCTACTACAAACTAACGATTTTTTTTCCGGTACGATAATTATTCTGGGAAATCAATAATAATAATAAATACATACATAGGTAGCTAAGATAGGTGATTAATGAATTAACTAATTGTCTTTCACATATGTTTACGTATATGTTAAGATCACATGTAGGAATATTATGTATGTACACATTACTGGATTATTCTGTCCGTATGAAAATCAGAACTTGTAAAACTAACTAACTAACACAAGAAGAGCACGTACATTTATATTCGTAAAAAATCATTTCTTTTCTAAATCAAATCATATAAAATATATACTTATATACGAGAGACAATAATAATAATAATAAAATCATATCTGTTAATTTGCACTTTGACCGACATCATATTGTACATTACGTACATACATACATACATACACACACATTGATTATTGAAACTAAACACTGAATTCAATATACACAGATAAAAACAAACTAAAAACTCTCTGAATGTACACGTGTGTATGTATGTATAAGTAGATATAACATGTGTGTGTGTTTAAGTATGTTGATCCGTTTCTACCAACTCCTCCGCCTCGGTAGCCGTCTCCGTGGGCTGTGTGAGCTGGCAGAGGGCGGGCGGCACCGCGGTGGTCTTCTTCACACCGGTTATCCGTATCGGTGAGTGACTGGTGTCGACATCTTGTGCCGGGCACTCGAAGTGTACACAATGGAACACCTGGAATACATACATATGCATGTGTAACAACCTTGCTATTACTTCGGATCTTCTACAGTGCAATGCATACCTCGTTAGCTGTATTATGTGTGCCCACAATACGGATGAACACCACGGGCCGTGGTGTGAACCTGAGCGATTGCCAGGAGCGGCACGGCTCCCGGGTGCGGTCCGCCACTATCTCCCAGTCCCACATGTTCCGTGACGTTTCAATGTAGTAACTGTAGCTGCGCTCGTCACAGTCCCACAACAGCAGCCGCATACTCGCCAGCATGTACGGCTGCCCCAGCTGGATGAGAATGGTGCCGGAGCCGAGCTGGTGGCACGTGTACCCGCTGTCCCAGTCGTAGTGTTGGGTGTCACCGTTCAACAGAGCATTCCGTGACCGACTAAACACATACAACACATGTATCACCTGCTGCTTGTGTTTACAGGGGATGAGAAGCGCACGTACCTGACACCCTCTATCACTGACGCGGACAGCTCCATCGTGGCCACATTGTGTTTAGGCACAATGAGACCGCTGGACAACCGTGGCACAGACATTTTGTACAGCGCCTCGCACGACACAACATGGAACACCTACAACGGACACAGACAACACATGAATTATACTTAATTACGTCGTCCTAGAACCACGTATCTTGTACCTTGTTGACGGTATTGTTCGTGCCGACGACGCGCAAGTACTGTACGACGCGCGACTCAAAGTACAAGTACTGCCACGAGCGACAGTAGTACCCGGAATGATCCACCACGCGTATCCAATCCTTTTGTTCCATGGACACTTCGATGTAGTACGAGTAGGATCTGCAGATGTACAATGTACAGAGCATATAAGGTGGATATATATTGTCACACACGGCACGCTTACCGCAAGTCCCTGTCCCATAACAGCATCTTGATATGGTTAATAATAGACGGTGTGCCTAGTTTGATGACGATGCCCGTGTCACCGGGCCCGTTGATGGCGTGCCGCGTGTAGCCGCGTTCCATGTCGTACTTGACGGTGTCACCGTCCAGCAGGAACTCGCGCAACTCCCCACTGATCACCGACGAACCCATATGCGAGGATGCGATGTTCTCTTCACACACTGCGCACACACACATACACATATAATTTATCACAGAATCACGACTATTTCACTAGGTGATACTCACACAGCTGACCGCGGTGTGGCAGCGAGCTGGACCGGGAGTTTGTTCGTTCAGCGATGGCGTCCAACAGCGCGTCAGGGTTGACCAAACCAGCCGGCCGCACGACAGATAACAGTTCAAACACCGACATCAACGGCAATCGTACACAGTTCAACACCACGTTCTCCGCGTCGGAGTTCACGTGACACCACTTACAGACACCTTTGAAAATGTCCACCTCGGGCGCAAAGAACGAGTCGCGCAACAGAACTTCCTTGAACGTTGCCTGCACGAATATATTTCAGTATTTTGTAGAAAGATCTACGTGTATTTATTGATGGTACTACCTGGGTTATAGTTAATATCGAGTCATGTCGCAGTATCTCTGAGGCATGTCGGTCCATGAAACTGTAACACACTTTCACCAGCTGATTCAGTCCGAACAGTCGCGCGGTGTCCAGTATCGCACAGACATTCCGCAACGCCAGGATCTGTCGCAGATGGTCCGAGATGGACGTCTCCAGCTCCTGGAAACCGTACTGGTTGGCGAGACCGAGTGTATCGAGTACCACGTCCTCTCGCAATGACATCAGCGACATGTGACCTGGTGATTTAGATAGAATAGTAACACTACAGCAAGCGGCAGACGCATACGGTTGCATCCTACCTGTGTATATGTAACGGAGCAGCACTTTGAAAGCCTGCAATGGTGTTCCTTTCAGCTCAATTTCATCCTATAGAATATTTACAAAATGACACGTTTGTTGTTACGATGATGTACGTACACATACCTGACTAGCTTCTCGCATACCGCCAAACAGCAGAGCACGAAAATATTCACTTCTAACGGCTAATAAAATCTGTTTAAAACATACGATGAAATACATCATGGCAATGTGTTTACTTGTATATTTAATTTATTATGATAATTTACCTTATGTGCATGTATCTGTTGTCCCTCGACAACAAACGTTACGTCCGCATACTCCTTGTTACAACACAACGAGCCAAGATGTTCGGCCAGCTGAGCCGTGTGCTCAATATCACCCTGACGGGAAGAGCCCCCAGGCCCCAGATATTGATGACTGCTCATCTGTGTACATATCCAATCATATTTGCGTTTTACCATTGTCTATTAGTTAATTATCAATACACAACACGAACAACAACACAAACAACAACAACAACTATTAACTGACTTCTTTTGACATGACAGATACATCTAGAATTTCTGGCGCTAACCTAATTTCAACCTAAACGATTGCACTTTCATTTGTTTGTGTACACTTACAATGAAATGTTGCAGCAGTGAATTCTATTGGTTGGGTGTTTACTGATGTTTTGTCGCAGGTTGATCACATTTGCGTGGTGATATTTTTTTCACCATTCGCATCACAACAAACAGCCATTTTTGACATCACCCGTGTCAGTGGTTCTCAAAATGTGCGCAAACGTCAAATATGACATACGTACGTAATACGTACTATAGATTACTTTATTACGTTCTAATAATACATATATAATTTATACACTGAGTAAAACACATGGTAGGTACTATTAAATTTGTCTTTATTTCCTACATAAAAAATCTCATCGCAAAACAATAAGTTGGGTAGTTTGAAATACATAATCACTAACACAGAGTGGAACATTGTGTGGAATATTCGTGCATACAGACAAACACAACACATTCCAACCAACCATAGTACAGTACACAGTAGCGACAGCCGAACATTTAAATAAATTCACACACGTATGTACTAAATTAAATTAAATTTCTTTATAAATCATAATAATACACAATAATCATCATGTTGTCGGTATGTTTGTATTGATGTATGCATGTTGTCATTTGATGTGGAAGACGGGCGCACAGAAGAAGAGAAGAAGAGAATAAACGAAAATAATAAAAAAACAGATGATAATAATAATAATCATTATTATTATTAACAGTCACATACACCCAGTCTGTTGACAGTTCGTTGAGCGGGGGTGGGGGGTGGAAATCAATGGTAAACGTAATAGTACATAGTAGTGTTTTAGTAGAATTTCTTAGCTTGCTGTTCTTTATTATCACTGAAAATAAATAAATAAATATATAATTATTAATAATAATATAAACATATATATATGTGTGAATGTACGTACCGATATAATGAATATCCCAACATCAACGCCAACTGGCCGGCTATAACTACCAGTAGTGTGGTCAGCGATACACAGCTGACACTGGGACAATCCGGCACGGGTGCTCCGCCCTTCTGGACGGTGGCCATACTCAGTTTCAGGTGGTTCATGCCGTCACGCATCTCGGAGACCAGGGACTGCATGTCGTAACCGACGGCCTGTACTTGTGCGGTGGGTTGGCGGGCCTGGTTGGTCAGGATGGTGTCTGTCTTGGTTTTAACATCACTCAGGAAGTTCCTACACTCACACACACAGAGACAGATATAATATATATATATATATATATATATATATATATATATATATATATATATATATATATATATATTATATAGTTAGTAAATGTAATGTAATGTAATGCGTGTATGTGTGTACATACTTGAGTTCTATGGTTGTACTGAGTATAACATTCTGGTTGTTCAACACCGCCTCCACCTCGGTACGCCGGATGCCCTCGCCCGTCCCCGCGGCGCCCATCTGTGGCGCGGCGTGTCCCGGTGGCAGCTGCGGCACCGCCCCGCCCGACTGTACCGCCGACAGCAGACTGAGGGTGCGCTCCTGTCGGCCGACCACCTCGTCCAGTTTGCGGTTCAGCTCGCGCAGCACCTCGAACATGGACGACTGGCCCTGGAATATCTGGCGCAGTTCCCGCTGGCTGTCCGTCTCGAACCAGTCTTCAAACCCGGGATCTTTCACCTGCACACACGCACATACATACATGTGTTATAGAACAACGAGAGAACAGGTATACATGTATATATATATATATATATATATATATATATATATATATATATATATATATATGTAATTAGTGTTTACCTGATCAGGATGCTCCTTGCGATACTCCTCCTTGTGTAGGTCCAATTTCCGCTGGTACTCCTGGTACTCTTCCCGCAATTTCAACTGTTCGTCTTCCGCCACTACGGCACCTGCAAGTCACGTGACATTTGTAGGTTAGGCGTTCCGTAACCTGTGCTCGAATGCACCACACATTTGTGGTTTTATACTTGTATTATTACCATTACCTGCGTTGGCGCTGTGCAGACTCGTGGTCAAGAAGTGGAACACATCGTGGTCGTCCGCCAGGCCGCCCGTTGCCGCCGACAGCCCGAAGTACCCGTACTTGGGCAGCTTGACGTTCTCCAGCCGGAAGCACACCTCGTAATCCTGGTCGTTGTTCGTCATGCCGTTGTGGAAGAGCAGTGTGAGTGTGTTCATGTAGTACTCGATACGGGCGCGCGTCGGGAACGGTTTATTCCGGAAGTCACGTAAACAACCGGCCAACTGTTGCGTTGTACCGTCACTAAACACACACACACACACACACATGTCACACACTAGAGTTTTAATCATTCAACACAACTCTACTCACTTTTGATGATCGAAATGTCGGGTGCCGTCATTCTGTACGGCCATTATGTATGGATTATTGTGTTTGTTATCGTTGTCGAACGAATCGAAGAACACCCCGAGTCCGACCCACTGGTCTGACGAGCCAAATACATCGCCATCGTAGGCACCTTTGGTTTCTGTAAACCAGAACGCCTAGAAACAAATCATCATTAGTGATGGCGGTGATGGTTGGTGAGTACGAGTGGTTACTTACTAATCCATCAGCACCCACACGACCCCGGCCAGTCACTCGGAACACTATATCAACTTCCCACCAATCGAAATTCGTCGGTTGTGTCGTCCAAATAGCGCCCTTCTGGCTGCGCAACGATGGAACAATTCGAACATTCTCCGAACTGGCTATCGTATCTGTCAAGTAAAATTCCGTCTCAGCACACTAGGATCTAGCAGCGTCTAGGTTATACACGGATGAAACACGACATGTTTCATATGTTTTCAATAAAACTACAAATATTTTACAAGAAAACTGTTCAAAATCGAGAAATGGCCGGGAAATACAGTTCATGTTATCAATATCTCAAGGAATAACACATAGTTTAAGTGAAGAAAATAATTTTTCATAGATAAACAGCTGTTGGAATGTTTTCCGAAAAATGATACGTGTCCACATTTTATTGGCGTAATGTGTGAAGAACCGAAGTACGTCCGCGTACTCATCCTATAGTTATGAATGGGAACATCAGGCTACCGGGGGTGACACGTATGTCTTGTCTGGCGTGCGAATATGATCTACGTGGAGAAGGAATTCAGGATTCTATGTGCTGTGGCTGTCAACAACACATATATAGGCCACTGTGTACTTACTTCCACCGTATTCCCAAAACGGTACACTGCCGTCTTTCTGTGCTAAATACGGTGGTTTGAACGAATATTTATACTCGAACCGTTTGTGTGGTGTATTTGCACTGATGAAACTGCACAAACATGTCACAGTGACGGCGAATACAACGTTTATATTTAAGTAGAACCGTCTCATTTTCGTACACAAACACGCACACGCATATACACACAACAACGATACAACCAACTATGTATGCATATGCGGCAAATGTGAAAACAATTCTGGTTACTTTTCAGCTTTTGACACTTGTGAATGACATCTGAAACTTCACTGCGATGTCACAAGTATACACGTGGCGTACCAGTAGAAGCGGCAAATTTGAAAATCCTCCGTGGGGAAAATATATGTATGAAGATTTTCATCCCACAAGCATACAGTGATTAATAATCATAATAATGTATAATGTATTCCATGTTATCGTTCCACAAGAGAATGTACAATTCACCAACAAATATAAATATGTACCAATTAACAAAAATCTTATAGTAAACAAATTACGTAATTTGAATGTAAGTGTGAAAAAAAAATTGTCGCTTGTATTTTCTAAAATGATGTAAGAGTGGGCTTAATTGCGGCCGAGTCTGTTACGTTAACTATGATTTATATATTTAATTGAAAGTAAGCTAATTAATAAAACATTTATCGTGCGGAGAGATATTCAAATTTGATACAGGCAAAACAGACACAGTTCACAGATAAATACTGGTACGTACGTATGTACTTGTGCAAAAGTCAAATCGACTGACATACATTACCTACTCATGAGCCGCACTTGATTATCTCTTTAAATGCTTTCAAATTTACGGTCGAATCGTGATTTAGATGTAGTGGATATGGAATAATGTCCTTCATTTTTCCACAACATTCAATCAGCCGTGGTGTAATTGATTTGCAATACGTGTTACCATAATTACGACATTTTATTACATTGCGGGGTACGTAGGTGCGGGTGTAAATGCGCGTGCATGCATGTGTGTGTGTGTGTGTGTGTGCTAGTTTATGTACAAGTAACTATGAAAGTAGGTTCTTTTTTAATTGGACTTCTCATTTCGATCTGTTTGTGGATTGATTAAACTAGTTTCAAGTACACGAATGAGTGTATTACATCACACGCATACATTCTCACTGCTTCAAATCAATCTGTACAATTCCTCCAATAAGTCTATGACCCACATTTATCCCTCTGTGTGTGTGTGTGTGTGTGTGTGTGTGTGTGTGTCACGTACAATTTATTTAAACTTACAAGTTCTTTTTAAATCCTTCATTTTGCTGTCGCCCGTTGTCCTGGTTACAGCATGAAGTTGTCAGCTGCTGTTTGTTTGACATGTACGTGTATTGTCATTGTATTGTTATGATTGTGTGTATCACGACCTTCTCGATTTTTAATAGTACACTTTTAATCGAGAAGGTCGTGATGTGTATGTTTAATGATTGTTTGTTTGTGTTAGTTGCGCTGGTGGTTGTGGTGAACGGTGGCCACTATATTATCCCTGGTGCGATGCCCTACGATGCCTACCATGATCTACACGTGCCGCACCAGCCGCCCTTGTATCCCACACACGCACACGTGCCACGCACCACGTTCACGTGCTACGGCCGTGCACCAGGTTACTATGCTGATGTAGAGGCCGGTTGTCAGGTAGTGTAACACACTCTGCACAATGCTGTATAGCTATCTGCTACTACTACTACTGTTTCCTACTGCAGGCCTACCACCTGTGTGAACATAATCACTTCAAGTCGTTCCTCTGCACCAATGGCACGCTGTTTAACGAACAGTTCCACGTGTGCGACCAGTTCTACAATGTACGCTGTGGTTCCCCGTACGAAGATTTAAAGTAAAACACACACGGCTGTATTATTGTTGAATTATTTATTGTATTTATTACAATCGTAGAGCATCCAAATATGTCAAATGTATAACAGAGAGTAAATAAATATGTTGCATGTTTTGTCCGTGTGTGGTATTAACGTCTGTCCGTCTTGCCCACGCCGCGTTTACCAGAATACAGATGTTTCGGCATCTTGGTGCCGATGAAACGATCCGCTTCTCCTTTCAGACCCTTCTTGCCGACTTTCTTGGCGATGGCGCGGTGTGCAATGTTCTTGAGTTTCTTACGCATCTACAAATAAATAAAAATTATTAAAATATACATATATCTACACACGTATATATAACATATTTATATTTATATTTATATTTATATTTATATTTATATTTATATTTATATTTATATTTATATTTATATTTATATTTATATTTATATTTATATTTATATTTATATTTATATTTATATTTATATTTATATTTATATTTATATTTATACGATTCTTACCGTGCCATCCTTGACGCCCTGTTCATCTCTGGCGGGCCGTGACGCTGAGCGGGCCCGGCTCTGTGCTCGCGTCTCCGACGGTTCCATGCGCATACGTTTGGCGGCCGGTCCCGCTGACCGGGAGCGCGCCCTCGTCCTGGTGAAGTGCGCGCTGTCCGTGTCGGACATGTCCACGCCGAGTGTCTCCATCTCGCCGCGTAACTTACTCACAGACCGGTCACGTACCCGTGCACCGGCTGTCCGCGGCATCGTCGGCTTGGTGCTGGACTTGTTCACGCGCGTCTCCTGCCGCAGGATCGCCTTCTTGTTGCGGATCTGTAGCGCGAGCGCCTTGATCTCGCGCATTGTCTCGTCCAGCTCGATTTTCGGCACCACGTACATGCCGGTCTGTTCACGGAACTCTTCTTCACGTTCCAGTTGTTCGAGTTTCTGTAAATGGTAAAGTACAGTGTGTTAGTGAACCATATATGTATCTACATATGTATGAGTGTATGTACTTACATCAAATATCTCCGGGTCAATGTAGTCGGCAATGTTGTGTCCTTCCCATATCTCCGGGATGATATCGTGCCGCTCTTCCTCCGGTATCTCTGTGTATTCCTTCTTCAGGTCCAGCACGTAGTCGTCGCCCATCTCCTCCTCGATGTCCCGCTCCAGTTTCCGTTTCTTCTTGTCGGCGACAGCCGCTTTCTTCGCTAGTACCGCCTCCGGGATGCACGGGGGCCGTGGTTTGTCGTCGCGGGGCTTGGGCAGGGCCACGTGTAGTCTGTTCAGTACACCGTCCACCTGTAATCAAGCAACACGTGTAATTACACACTATATATATATATATATATATATATATATATATATATATATATATATATATTTGTGTGTTTATCTTTCCTTACTTTCTTTGTACGCATCTTCTGGTCGACTCTGTAGCACAACAGACGTTCACACGCCTCCGTCTTCACGTCCATGACGCCCGTGTCTGTGACCGCGGACATCTCGATCACTGTCAGCGCCTCGTCCTTCTCGATGTCCGCCAGTACGGCTCTACGTTCTGCGGGCAGCTCGTCTAACTTCACAATATCCGTCTTGTTCGCCACAATGATCAGTGGTTTGTTGGCGAACAGTGGTTTGATACTTTCGAACAGTTTCACCTGCTCGTCCAGCGTGTGTCCACACTGCTCGGACACGTCCATGAAGTACAGGACGCAGGCGCGCAGATGTGCCAGCGCTGTGACCGCTTGCATTTCAATCACATTGCGCTCCTCGAGCGCGTGGTCCAGGATACCCGGTGTGTCGATCACCTGCCACCGTAGATACTTGTAATCGGTGTGCCCCACATACAGACTCTTCGTTGTGAACGCGTACGGCTGCACTTCGACGTCGGCGCGTGTGATCTTGTTGATGAACGAACTCTTGCCGACGTTCGGGAAGCCACAGATGATAATTGTCCGGGTGTACGGGTCGATACTCGGCAGCCGGGCTAAATGCTGACGCACCTGCTCCAAGTACGTCAAGTTGGCGCCTTGGCGTTTCATTATCGTGGCCATCCGGCCCAAGGCGGCGCGTTTCAACTGTTTACAGCGATACAACGAGTCGCCGTACTTCATTAAACGTACATAGTCTTTTGCGACACTGTAACAAATACGTAGAACATTACACACGGCACACTACAATCTGAAATATTAATGTATTTACTTGTCGACAAGATGTCTGGCCGTGTTGATTTGACCCAACGCTAATTTGTAATGGTCCTTGTCGTACAGTACGTTCATCAGATCCGCGTAGAATGGATGCACATCGTCCAGTTTGGGGAACTCTTGCAGAATCTGTGTTAATCTGTCGTGGAAATTCTGCTGTGTAAACTTGATTTTACGCATATAGAACGAACGTATCCGACTGATTTTGTAACTCTTGTGCACTACGGTCGGAGTCTTACGTTGTGTCTTTGACAATATAATGTCAATAAAGTCCTAATGAACATAAACATTACCAATTTTAATATTGCTATATCTTGTGCAACGTGACGAGAATGTTGAAACTTACCTTTGCTGGTGGAACCACCGCGATTTTCTTAAAATTATACAGATTAGACATCTTGATGTATGTATGTGTTTTACTTGAGAAAATGAAGAAAATTTACAAACATTAGCCACACGTGACAGATCGAACACGAGGGCGAGTATGAAGAGGTTAAAACTTTGCGACGTCGAAATAAAGTACCATCATTGGTTGATTGTGGACCAATAAGAAAAGAGTAGAGTTGTACCATATAGATGAAAGTACATTCTAGATGTGAAAAGAAACTATTTAAAATTAATATTATTTACTCAATTCTATTTCTTTCAATGTAAAATAATATTTAATATTATTATATGTTATAATGAAGCTAATTAGTTAATATAAAGCATTTACATAACTATACTATTTACAATGATGATACAACTATAGTCTTATAAGTGCGCGCATGTTTACAGCTGATTTCACAGAATTTATTCCCGCCATATACAATATACATTCGCAAGCATTTAGTTCGTAGCTTTTTGTCAAAACTCTATTATAATTCAGCTTTAATCATGGGAATTTTGGGTTTATCGAAGCTTATAGCGGACATCGTACCGACTGCAGTCAAGGAAAGTGAAATTAAACACTATTTCGGTACGTACCACAGTAATTACACAAAAACAGTTAACCACTAAATACCACTTTGAAACAACATTGTACAGGACGAAAAATAGCTATCGATGCGTCTATGTGCTTGTATCAATTTCTTATTGCCGTCCGATCGGAGGGTGCTCAACTGACGTCCGTTGACGGTGAGACCACGTCTCATCTGATGGGCACGTTCTATCGAACGATACGTCTCGTTGAGAATGGTATAAAACCGGTGTACGTGTTTGACGGTAAACCGCCCGAAATGAAAAGTGGCGAGTTGTCTAAACGTGCCGAGCGCCGAGTAGAGGCGCAGAAGGCGCTGGATCAGGCAACGGAGGCGGGCAACGCGGCCGATATGGACAAGTTCAATCGGCGCTTGGTTAAAGTGACGAAACATCATGCGGAGGAAGTGAAACATCTGCTCGCACTGATGGGTATGCCGTACATAAATGCACCGTGTGAAGCGGAGGCGCAGTGTGCCGCCATGGTAAAGTCGGGCAAAGTATTCGCCACCGCGACGGAAGATATGGACGCACTGACATTCGGCTCCAGTGTGTTGTTACGTCACATGACATTCAGTGAGGCACGCAAAATGCCGATACAAGAGTTCCATTTGGACAAAGTGTTGGAGGGCTTGAATTTGGATAAGAATCAAGTGCGTGTAATAGATCATGTGACGGCGTGTGTGTGTGTGTGTAGTTTATAATTACTTGTATATTTATAGTTTGTAGATCTGTGCATCATGTTGGGCTGTGATTACTGTGATAGTATTCGCGGTGTGGGCCCCAAGCGGGCCATGGATCTGATATCGCAGCACAAGAGTCTGGAGAAAATACTCGACAACATCGACACGACGAAGTATCCGCCGCCTGCTAACTGGAATTTCGAGGATGCCCGGCGGTTGTTTGTGAGTCCTGAGATAGCAGATCCGGACACAATAGACGTGAGTACCGCCCTGCTAACTATAGCATGTATTATGGTGTTGTTAATGTACGTACACTGTTAGCTAAAATGGACCGACCCCGATGAAGACGGCCTGGTGAAGTATTTGTGCGGCGATAAGCAGTTCAACGAGGAGCGCGTACGGAACGGAGCGAAGAAGTTGCTGAAGGCTCGCACGGGCAGCACCCAGGGCCGCCTGGACACATTCTTCACCGTCACGTCGGTGCCGAATCCGAAACGGAAAGCCGATGTGAAGAAAAACACACCGAACAAGCGGGGAACGGGCGGCGGGCGGGGACGCGGCAGAGCGAAATAAATACATTTCTAATATGTAACAGTGTTGTGTTTGATTGTTTACTTTATATAATAAAATAATACACGTATATATATGCTATATGGTAGAAGAGTACATTGAATGATTACAAAAGGTCCCTGGACAGGTACTGTTTGGCGAGGGCGCGCAGGAACCGCGCTTTGCGCACATTCATCGCTTCCCGTTGGATCTCCTCGTTATTGTTCGAGTTCAGTTCGAGCATGCCTATTGCTTTGATCTGAAATTAATGTGTACTGATGATGTAACAAATATATACATACATATGTACATATACCGGGTGTTAATTAAAAAACTGGCCATAGGCGTTTAACATGTAAAATCAGTTTTTCCTCCTGCATTAGTTCCCAAATTACTTTAGAGAAAAATACTTTAAATAAAAGTTGTAGAGAATTAAATTCTGCATCTAAGTGAGCAATCAGATTTAATTTTTGACATTTCCTAACAGAAAATCAAGTTTAAAATTTCATGAAAACACTTAATATATAGGAATAGCCATGGAATTTAAACAAAATTAAAAACAATTGTATGACATTTGCTGTCAAAAAAATTATTAAATCACGAATATTTAGATAAATTTGTCCAGAATAGAACCATTTTATTACTTGAAATGTGAAAACTGTTCCATACTTTTAGAAATATCTGTTATTTAACGAAAATTACGAAACACAATTTTTTTGACAGTTACAATGTCATACAATTGTTTTTAATTTTGTTTAAATTCCATGGCTATTCCTATATATTATGTGTTTTCATGAAATTTTAATCTTGATTTTCTCAGTT
>OY728583.1:120496-177355 GCA_963422195.1 Carabus problematicus
GCCGTGGGAAGGTAATAGTTATGGAACTGTGCACGGGCGGAAGTTTATTCAACATCTTGGACGATCCCGAGAATATGTACGGTCTGCAAGAGCAAGAGTTTCTACTCGTTCTCGAACATCTGACAGCGGGCATGAAACATTTACGCGACAATAATCTGGTGCACCGCGATCTGAAGCCGGGCAATATAATGAAGTTCATCTGTGACGACGGTACGACAGTGTATAAACTAACGGATTTCGGTGCCGCTCGGGAGTTGCAAGAAGATCAACAGTTCATGTCGCTGTACGGTACGGAAGAGTACCTGCATCCGGATATGTATGAACGGGCGGTGTTACGGAAGCCCGTGGGCAAAACATTCGGTGCTACCGTGGACTTGTGGTCCATAGGCGTCACCCTGTACCACGTCGCAACCGGGAATCTACCGTTCCGACCGTTCGGCGGCCGCCGGAACAAAGAGACAATGTTCTACATAACCACGAAGAAGGCGTCGGGCGTTATTGCCGGTACGCAGACGTCAGAGAACGGTGCAATCGAGTGGAATCGTGATCTGCCGACAAACTGTCAGCTGAGTGCCGGGTTGAAAAAGATCGTGACACCCCTGTTGGGCGGACTACTCGAAGTAGACACGCAGAAAATCTGGAGTTTCGATCGGTTCTTCACCGAAGTCACTAAAACGCTGTCAAAAATCGCGGTGCAGGTGTTCCATGTGAATCGGGCGTGTCGCATTGAAATATTCATACACCCGGACGAGACATTCGAACAGTTGCAAGGTTATATCACCGAACAGACAGAGATACCAGCCGAAAATCAGATACTGCTGAAGAAAGATGTGCTGTTCGTGAATATAGTTGAAGAAGGCATGCCGGCGCGCGGGTATCCTGTAACTAAACCCGACGAACCACTGTTGTTATTCAGCAAAGAGAACAATAATATCGCGCTGAATGCTGAGCCGGATATACCGAAATTTCCCGTGTTTCCTAACCTAGTTTCGGTGGAAAATGACGCAACCCAGGCGAAGCAGGCGTGCAGTGTCGGTCATGTGTGCAGACGACGCGTCGAGAAGTTGTCGTACTGTAGCAAATTGATCCAGGAATGTGTGTGCTATTTCACTAAACTCGTGTGCAACGACTTGGCGAAGTTACACACCAAGTGCCAGTACATCAGTGACATTACGTGCCGTGTGAAAGACTTTACCGACTTCTTCTGCAAGAACCAACAGTTCACGGAGACGCTGTTGAAAAAGTTGAACCACGACATCAAGTTCACGAATAACGACTGGTCCGCGCGCATCGCATTGATCAACAAAGAGTTGTCGCAGACGGCCAGTGCCATTCAACAGTTGCACCAGCGCAATGTCGTCGAGGACACGTTGAAACTGGAATGGGACGCCGTGACCCGGGGCATCAAGTGTCCTGCACAGGCCAGAGCACCGGCCCGGGCTAAGACACTGGTGGATCGGCTGCGGGACTCGTGGCAACACTTGTTACGCGACCGGGCGACCAGATCGCTAACCTACAATGACGAACAGTTTCACGTGCTGGAACGGATCAAGATAGCGGAGACGGGGCGTAGACTGAAGATTTTACTGGATAATGAGTGTACACCGATCATAGCACAGTTGGCAGAGAATCTGGGCGACTGGTACAAGATATCACAAACGGTGTACCTGCAAACAATGATCCTGAACAAGGATCTAGACGTGTGCGAACAAAAACTCAAACAGTTCAGCGAGGAGATCGCCATCGAGAGCAGGATCTATACGGAAGAACTGGCGCTGAATGTGGAAGAAGTTGAACAGAAAACTAAAACGCCACTGAAGAATTCCAACGAACAGAATCGGGCGGGCGCGAAAGTATTTAAAAAGCATTTTAAAAATATCGGACTAGTTATCGACGATATCGGCGAGATAGTTAAAGAAAGCTCCGAAGTTGTGGAATTGTATTCAGAATTTTTAGATAAAATGTATAACAAAGAAAATTGTGATATATAAATTATGTTATGACGTCAAGGAAATGATGTGGTATAATCGTAATAACAAATATGTATTTTTATTAAATAAACAGTTTTATAATTAATAGAAATGTACTGGTTTTCATTTGATTTGATATTTTATAATTTCATACTATTCATTTGATGAATGTCATCGTTTGACAAGTTTATAATTTGTGATAACAAATAGGTATAACTACGTATTGATTAGACATGAACCAAAAGAACGTTAATAGCGTAGCCGATGAAAACTTTAAAGATAAACAAGCAACTAAAAAGAAAATGCAATTAATCATGCAGAAAATAAATGAAGAACTACAAACTTTAGAGGTAAATTGGGTGAAATACATAGTTTATTTTAGGTTAAGGTACAATAATAACTTTCAGGTGGAGTGGCTGCATTTGCGAGGATTGGTTAATGAAAATAATTCCACAGTGACATCTAAAACAAAACATTTAGAACCAGTTAATGAAACAAGCACATACGACGATATTGATGTGATTAATTCTGAACAATTCAGTTTAATACCACTTGAAAATATGTCACGAGATCAGTATCGTAAAGAAGAAAATGATTCTTCCGAAAATGAAAACTGAGGAAGAAGTGTGATCAAATAAAAGATAAATAACATATGTCTATCTAATCGTATTAGTTGGTGTTCATCAACAAACATATATTGTGTTTCAAAAATGTCAACAACAAATTCCAATGATATTGTAATCAATGTATTATTATTATTATTTAAATATCTATATCTAAATATAATTTGTAGTGATGATTCATGTTAACGAAATTATTTAAATTCCTGTCAAACAATTATTTTTAGGGAATTGCCACCTGCAAGAAATGTGTCATCGCTCAATGTGCAACACATTTCACACCAGTTTGATTGTTGCTCGACTGTCAGTAGGCGTAACCTTACTGCTTTGGGCTTGGTTCTGTATTTATTTAAGTTTTCAAAGCTTCATGCAAATTTTCGAAGCCATTCTTTTGCGGCGTTTTAACAAGAATTTTGTGTTGTTTTCGTTGTTACGATGTCAAAGCCTACTGACAGGCAAAGTTATTCGCAAACATATAAACTTGTGATAGTTGGCGGGGGTGGTGTCGGCAAATCGGCTATAACAATACAATTTATCCAGGTACCTTGATTTATATTTCATATCATACGCACACTAATATTCATTGATTTGCCGTTGCTGCAGTTATGGGAACGTTTAGCTTCGTTAATATGACAGACATCTGCTGGCTTTATAAGGAGTGAACAATCTTTACCTTGTAACAAAACCTACATCTATTTTCATGACGTTTCGTCATATGTTTATTAATTAAATGCAATGCAATTTGACAAAACTATGGTTTCAGAGTTACTTTGTACCCGACTACGATCCAACAATAGAAGATTCCTACACAAAACAATGTGTTATAGATGATATTCCAGCAAAATTAGACAGTAAGTAACATTCAGCGTGTGTGTTATTATCATGTTGGAAATGTGTAATTGATTCGTGTGTTTGCTTGCGTCAGTTCTGGATACGGCGGGCCAGGAAGAGTTCAGTGCAATGCGGGAACAGTATATGCGGTCCGGGGAGGGATTTTTATTAGTGTATTCGGTAGCGGATCGGGCGAGTTTTGAGGAAATATACAAATTCCATCGTCAAATTCTCCGAGTGAAAGATCGAGATGAGTTTCCCATGTTGATGGTTGGAAATAAGGTCAGTTTTACAGTATTATTCTTTGTGTACATCATGACGGTTGAATATTTGCCTGAATTTCTGTGTGTCACCGTTTGATATTGTGTGTGTTGACAGGTTGATCTAGAGCATCAACGTGCCGTTTGGCAGGAGGAAGCTCACGATCTGGCTCGTCAGTTGAAAATCCCGTACATTGAGTGCAGTGCAAAGTTGCGTATGAACGTTGACCAGGCGTTTCACGAGTTGGTGCGGGTTGTACGCAAGTTTCAACTGTCCGAGCGGCCACCACTCAAAGCTAACCACAAAAACAAAAAGGGGCGTAACTGTTGTGTATTGTAAACCGCCACAACGAACATTGCCGTACTCGAAATAACAACACACACACACATACATACACACACTGAGAGTTATTTATATACAATGGATAACATATATATATATATATGATGAATTATTTTCGGAAAAATATTACACTTGAAATTACTCGATTCTAGTGAAATTCTCGCCAAATGTCAAACAGTGGCCTACTGCGATCTCATGTAAAACAAACAAGTATTACAACAGATGTTCAATTATGCGGGGTTTATCACACAAAGTACGTATTTAATCGGTGAAAGAAATTGCAGAATCGATATTTCCTGAACAAAAATGTTTCAAAGGTGACATTTTCTTTACAAAACATAGAGGTGTATGATGGATATATGTATAGGTGATATGTATTTATAGAGTAATTGAAAATTCATTTAGAATGGTTTACATTACATGTTTATAATATTTTTGATCTCCAACGTTAGGGTTTACTTGGCAAGTCTCGTTGCAATGAATTACAGTGCGCAGTTCATCCATTTATTCACATGCCGTGCATACGAGTATATAGGTTGTTAGTTCTATTGTTAGTTAGTATCATGTTTGGCCATTTTGTTAATCAATTATGTGTAATACTGCCGGAGAGACTCGGGCAAATAATGTGCCTACACACACACATACACACACACAGAGAGAGAGTTGATCTACATACACACATATATATTTTATAACTAACGTGCTAATGTTAAGGGAGAAAACATAACCTGAGATTAATCAAGTAACGCATATTAATAATTTTTGCTGGTGTTTTCTTACGCAAATAGACACGTGTGTCGCCATATGATTAACTATCAGCTCGTAGTAGACAATTTCGGGGACCGGGGGAATAGATATTTCTATTATTGTCATGTTGGTATCAGTGCTGGCTGTCAAACTGCAACTGCAATTCAGAACGTTGCACTTTGCGAATGTGTTATACGATTAATTTAAGAACCCAATATACGTAAAACATATCTGATTATTGTCAATACGCTTTCGTATTATTTTACCGTGCCGGGATATCTACATATATTCATTAACTTGAATCGCCTTTTTGATCTACGTCACAGTGTGCTAGGAAGTCTTCCGTATTTCATCGCAAAATACTAATAAATATACAGAGAAATTAGCAAGCAAGTGAAATATTTTATTAATTCGCACAAGTCTGAATTACGTTTACACCGATATAAGTGCTGAAACAACACGACACTTCACTGTAGATGCTTCTTGGACTAATTTGTTGGAAGGAGAACATTCATTTGCGCACAAATATATATTTTTAGTAGTTATAAGACATAACAAATCGCTTATACGTACATCTATACTGAACTACTGCATGAAGTATAAAGCCAAACTGCAGAAGTTTGCCCTCGTCCCTGACTTGTCGTCTTGTTAACATTTTATTTCGCCCAGTTGCTGACTTCGTTATCGGTGCTGTTCTTTGTAGCCACCGGGTTACACGGAATCAATTGTACAGTAACAATAATACATAATATGAATATTTTTGGAAATTAACTGTTTAATAATTTTTGATAGTAATAATAAATGTTATAAATTTTATTCTTGTCATTTTTCTGTGCTTACCTGTTCCTTAGTTTAAAACAATATTTACTATTAAGTTGGATCATTAGTCGATTAAAATTCGTAATTAGGAATTCAGTTTACGTAAATTATGCGTATGATAAAGTAAACGTCAAAATGTATATCTAGCAAAAATGGTTTATTGTTGATAAATTAGAAACTTAACAAATATTTTACAATCGACAAATACGCAGTGATATTTTTCTGAAGAAAATGCTATAATAGACTGCTGTTCGATGCTCACGGAGCTACAAGATTTGACACTGTTACTAGAAAAATACACAATTTTCCATAGCAACAGTGTCGAATTTAGAAGAGAAAAAAGCAGTTGTTTTTTTAGGCCTGTTTTACAGTTATTTATTAAATAAAACATCGTGTAATATCGGAGATAATTATATTATTAGTTTCTTAAAGCTTGTTTTCCGTAGAAAAATAACAGTGCGTATCATTGTATACGTTTAAACCCAGTATGACACATAAATCTAAGGTTATAGTTACGAATCGTCCCGATTACGTTAGAATATAATACATTTCACTGGTGGCACTGGCGTACGTGTGACACTCAATGATTCTGTGCTGTTTGAGTGACGTGATACAGACCGGACAGTGCTTCTTGTAATGCCCGTAAACACGCAATTTCCGATTTGAATCCGCCCGCTCGTTCTTGTTCCGTTTCGGCGCGCACATTGTTCAAGTAACCGCAGGGTACGAGTTCAGTCTCGGTAGGCGGTTTGGGGCCCTCCGTTACGGCTACGGGCGCTGTGTACTCGAACACAGGGCCCTCTTCAGCTGGCACCGGTAGGAAGGTGACTTGTGACTGTCTACCGAACTGTATACCCGTGGAGAACTGTGCCATTTTAGTCACAGGCGCCTGCTTGGCTTCCTCTTTCACTTGCTGAGCACTCTGCGCGAATGTTTCGACAATATTCTTCGCATTGCCCGTGGAAAACATCAGTTCATCGATCAGTGCCTCTTTCTGTCGTATTTTCTTCTTCTTTGCTTCCTCCTCCTCCAGTTTCAGTTCCTTTTTCCGCAATTCTTCCTGTTGTTTCTCCATCTCTAACAGCTCCTCCAGTTCATACTCGTCCCGCCCGATTTTACTTTTGTTCTTGACAATTATATCCTTATTCTCTTTTTTGTACTGCTCTATCTTTTTGTTGGTGTCGACTATATCGATATTGTTTACCAGATTATAGATTATTGTTTCGACTTCCTCCAGGTAGTCATTGTATTCGCGGAGGGTTGAGAAATCCTCTTCTTTTTTATTATAATCACGCAATACTCGTTTCCGTATGTCAACTTCTTTTTCCACCATGGCATCTTCGAACAGTTGTACACGATAATTGCTTCTGCGTAAGGCAATATCACATTCGGGACATGATCCAGCACCTGTTACCAAGATAATTCCATTATGATTTAATACATCACAAAAATATACATTGTGCTTTTTTTACCTTTCAGAAATAAGAGATCAACGCAACTTTCGCAGAGAGCATGACCACACACATTGACCATAAGTTTTAAAGATGGATTTCGATATTTGGTTGTCTTGCATCGTGGACATGCAATATCTTCCATTATAAATATAATATATGTATGTTTTCATAAAGTTTATAATTAAAGTACACAACCTAACCTTGAATGTTTATAAAATTAAGTCGTATTATAGTACTTTTATGTGAAATATCATTTATATCGGTTAATTATCAAGTAATAATTAATTTTAGAACTTTTGAATCACATTTAACCTGTCTTTACACAAGAAAAATTCTCTTCCTTCACCGGCTACGTTGACATTTCACTTTAAATATTTGTAGGTTATCTTTATCCAAAATAATATGGTGTACTTAAATAAGTAATTTACAATTATTATATGTTACGTATAAAAATTAATTTATTGATATAAAATAGTGAATACAGATTATATGATTAATACAAATTATACATTTTGTATTTCTTGTAATCCCAATAACACCAATTTTATATGTGCTTTCACTTTATTTGCTTGCACTTGAATATGTTCGATTTCCTTTTTACAAACAGTAATCTTCCAATTAGAATACTGGTCTGCTTCATCTAGTGTCATCGTCAAATACACATTTAATCCGATGTTAATATTTATAACTGATGGATCGGGTACATTTGCTTGGCACATAATACCACAACCAACGTCTACATACGTTTTAAAGCCATTGTCATGGTAATTTCGTAGATCATTCGCAGACTTCTTAATTATATACCAATTGCTTAGTTTCACATTTATTTCTCGTAACTTGGTCTCTAGGAATTTTAAATCTTCTTTTAAGTTGTCATTTAAAAAACTCTCGTACTGTTTGACTTTTTCACTGATTTCCTTTTCCATTATTTTATGTGTGTATTTAAAATATAGATATTTAATATTTGTTTCGAATATAAATTTCGATTGTTTATAATCAGTTCATTTTGCTCCAACATAACTGAGCAAAATATAACCCTACATCCAGAATACATATAGAATGAATCAGAAATATTTATCTATTTTTTTAAATAATTGCAGAAAAATTTAATTTAATCTGATTTTAGTAACTCAATAAGCTAATACTTAATTCAACTTAAATGTTGATTACGATATTTATATCATGCATCATATTTCCCACCGATGTTTTAAATATATTACTCAATTGAAAACTTCCGGAGACATTAGTCAACGTAACTACTTGATAGCAAAGAAAAAGTTAAATTTCAAGAAATCCCACAGATTTATACAAAAATCATTATTTATTATCTATTTGGAATTATTGTATTATAAAATAGATTACTATTTAAATAAATTCAATTCAATAATAGTATAGAATGTCCATTGACTTTTAGGTACCGGTGGATTGACAGTTATACAACTTCCTGACTGATCTGCCATCTGATTTCATTCGTGCACATTCCTTGGTGTGGCTAGTGATGTGTCAGACGATGTGTCACTGTACGCAGTAGTTTGTGTATTGATTTATATTGTCAGTGTGAAAAACAATTAAAAAAACACTTGATCAGTGCGAGATTATCACCCAGCTATGGGTGATTCTCTAGAAGGGAGTGAAAACTCCCCCGATTCACAAAATGTAGCTATAGTAGATTTTACGGCATTTGCTAATTACATACGAAAAGCGGTTACAATCCTTCTACCCGAAGAAGATATTGTACCGCCGGCTTTAAATGCAGCTTTGGAAGATCGCAATAATCAAGAATGTATTCGGAAATTCCTCGGGGATCCTCAAGTGTCTACTTTATATTTACAAAGAAGTTCGTCTAAAGGTAGGATTTATTTAAGTGAGTAGGTTGTACCTGTTCCTACTTGTAATTATTATCGACTGATAATTAATCCTTATAATTCCGATAAAAACGTGAAGCATCTAATTACGTTACTTTATGATTTATAAGTATTATGCGAATAATTTTTGCATTATTTTGATTGTTGATGTCTGTAATTTGAAAATTAACGTTGGGATATTAATTTTTACAAAACCTCTTTGGAGAATTCATTATTTTCCAACATGTAATTTACTAATTTGTACTGTCAGACGATGACAGCGATCAACCTGCGGAGGGCGAGGAGGAGAAGGAGCCCGTTACTTATTACATTAGTAACGAGGTACATTTTTCCAATCCGAAAATGGCGAGTTTGGTTTGCGTGAAGCGTGGCCAAGTCATTGAGGCAGATAAGAGCATCCATGCACAATTACGTTTAATTAACTTTAGCGATGGATCTCCGTATGAAACGTTGCATTCGTTCATTAGTAAAACGATGGCACCGTATTTCAAATCCTACGTCAAAGAATCGGGAAGAGCAGATCGGTATTATAAACTAGATATTAATTTTGTGGATTGATGTAGATAATGTACAATTTGTATTAGTGATGGCGATAAAATGGCTCCGTCCGTGGAAAAGAAACTCGCGGAACTCGAGATGGGACTGTTGCATCTGCAACAGAATATCGACATACCGGAGATATCATTACTGGTCCATCCGATTGTCGCGAATGTCATTAAACGTTGTGCCGATGATGGTTGTAAGCCAAAGGTCGCTGATTTCGGTGACAGAGTCGACGATTCTACGTTTCTCAATCAGCTACAGAATGGAGTGAACCGCTGGATCAAGGAAATTCAGAAGGTAAAAGAGAATTCCGCGTAAAATATGTTTCAATAAGAACAGATTCATTGTTTTCGTGTTGATTGTGACTGCGTGTGTGTCTTGTGTAGGTGACTAAACTAGATCGCGATCCATCTTCGGGCACCAGTTTGCAAGAGATTAGTTTCTGGTTGAATCTGGAACGTGCCTTGCACCGGATTCAGGAGAAACGTGAAAGCATCGAAGTCGCGCTGACGTTGGATATCTTGAAACATGGTAAACGATTCCACGCGACTGTGTCATTCGACACGGACACGGGATTGAAACAAGCGTTAGCCACCGTCAACGATTACAATCCGCTGATGAAGGTACCGTATATGTCCGTGTGTGTGTGTAAATAGTGTACATATTCCGACATTCTATTCCTGTTAGGACTTTCCAATCAATGATTTGCTGGCAGCCACAGAACTGGAGCGTATCCGTGTTGCTGTTCAGCAGATTTTTACCCATTTGCGAAAGATCCGCAGTACCAAGTACCCGATACAACGTTGCCTGCGTCTGATGGAGGCCATCTCGCGCGACCTGGGTGCGCAGCTGCTGAAAGTGTTGGGCACGCGCAGACTGATGCACATCCCGTTCGATGAGTTTGAGAAGGTGATGGGTCAGTGTTTCGAGGTATTCACCACGTGGGATGACGAGTATGACAAGCTGCAGGGTCTACTGCGGTACGTAAACTTTTCTAGATTCACAAATGTATCAACTAATCGTTAAATGTATCAGTGTACGTTATTGGTTAAACAATTCTTTTTCCAGCGATATTGTCAAGAAGAAACGCGACGAGCATTTGAAAATGGTTTGGCGCGTGTCGTTTCAACACAAACGGCTGCAAACGCGCATGGAGAATATGCGTAAGTTCCGCCGGCAACACGAGCAGTTACGCACGGTCATCGTCCGTGTACTGAGGCCTACGGTGCGGCAAGTGTCCGGTCAGGGCGGCGAGGGAGATGTAGCCGAGCAGCCCAAGGCCGACGTGTTGGCAATGGACGTGGCGGATGCGAATGCAATCGAGGTATGACTGGTGTTGTGTTTCATTTCTGTATATTGATTGTGTGCGATAATTCGTATTGTACGCAGGAAGTCAATCTGGCCTACGAGAATGTCAAAGAAGTCGACTGTTTGGACATCTCCCGTGAGGGTGTCGACGCTTGGGACGCCGCCGTGCAACGGTACGAGGAGCGGATCGACCGCGTGGAGACACGGATCACCGCGCATTTGCGCGATCAGCTGGGCACGGCGAAGAACGCGAATGAAATGTTCCGTATCTTCTCGCGATTCAACGCGCTATTTGTGCGGCCACACATCAGAGGCGCGATCAGAGAGTACCAGACGCATCTGATTCAGCGGGTCAAGGATGACATAGAAGCGCTGCACGAGAAGTTCAAAGTAAGTACTCGGATAATCAGTAACTGGGGATGAGATTGTAGTGGTACTTTTGCGCGTAGGTGCAGTATCCGCTGAGCAAGAGTTCGCGGATCAGTAAAGTGCGAGATCTGCCGCCGATCGCCGGGTCTATTATCTGGGCGAGGCAGATTGATCATCAGCTCACCACGTACTTGCGCCGCGTAGAAGATGTTCTAGGTATACATAGAGTTACTAGCTCCCCGCGAACATCAACGTTTTTACTAAACAACACCCATTGAACTGCAGGTAAAGGCTGGGAGAATCACATTGAAGGCCAAAAACTCAAGGCGGACGGTGACAGTTTCCGACTGAAGTTGTCCACACAGGAGATATTCGACGATTGGGCACGGAGCGTTCAACAGCGGAACCTGGGCGTGTCCGGTCGGATATTCACGATTGAAGCGGTCCGCTCGAGGACGGGCCGCGGCAATGTGCTCAAGTTGAAGGTGAACTTTCTGCCCGAGATCATTACGCTGTCGAAGGAGGTGCGCAATCTGAAGACGCTGGGGTTCCGTGTGCCGATGGCCATTGTGAACAAAGCGCACCAGGCGAATCAGTTGTATCCGTTTGCCATTTCGTTGATTGAGAGCGTGCGAACGTATGAGATGACACTGGAGAAGGTAAGATGTGTTTTCAGTTGTAATCAAAATATGTAGTGCGAAACACACACACACACACACACATTGTTCTTTAATCTGAAATCATATTCACAATACTACACAATGCAATAGATAAACAAATCACAATTATTATATAAAAGAGTATATACATTTCATTAAAATAATTGTAATTTTGTTAGCATCGAGTGTCACTACCTGCTTACTGTTGGTTAAGTACAGTTCACAATTAAATTAAACACTTGGCACAGTGACTTCATTGAGCAGCATTAGTACTGCACTGATTTCACACGAATTTATCACAAATCACGTAGATTTTTTATTATTGTATATTTACACAAAATTACGCTGTAGTTTAAAATGTAGGAAATTATAACCTAGAAACAAAAGTTAGCGAATTATTAAATTACACATTTTCTGACATACAATTGATTTATTTGTGGTAATATTATATGACTTATTGCAAATTACTTTAGCTGACAAATAGGAACAGTCATCTTAATGCATCTGGAAAGGTAGTCAGCGATCAAGTATAGTCCATGTTTTGCATGATTGTCACCGATGACACTTGAATATTTGTGGTTAATTCTTTAGAATTTCTAGATAACAGTGTTACAGTTTTAAATTGAAACAGTCGTGGTAGAAATAATTATTATTCATTGATGAATGACTGTATTGTTGCATGATGTTTATACAATATGCTTTTATTCATAGTATTAATGTAGATTATTTGCAATGTTCATGTGCAGTAGTAATGTCAAACATAATGTACATATAATTGACAAGGTACAGAATGTTATTAAGGCAATTGATGTTCTGCTAGATCGAAGACAAGGTCAGCATTATACCGCTGGTGGCTGGCATGCGCAAGGAAGTGCTGGGTCTCATCTCCGAGGGCATTGGTCTCGTGTGGGAGAGTTACAAGCTCGACTCGTACGTTCAACGGTTGTCCGACGTTGTCGTTAGCTTTCAGGAACGTGTGGAAGATCTTGTAGTGGTCGGTGAACAACTGGATGTCGATGTACGATCGTTGGAAACGTGTCCGTACTCGGCGAATACGTTCGCCGATATCCTGGCGAAAATTCAACATGCCGTCGACGATCTATCCCTGAAACAGTACTCAAATCTACACATTTGGGTGACCAGGCTGGACGAAGAGGTCGAGAAGAATCTCGGCAAGCGGCTGCAGGCTGGTGTGCAAGCCTGGACCGATTCACTGAACGGTCTGAAGAAGGAGATTGATCACAGTATGGACACAGATGCACCGACACAACCAACCCATAAGCTGGGCGGTGATCCACAGGTATTTGCGGGAGAAAATACCGGGGAATTGTTGTTTTGAATGAACTTGTGTGTGTGTTTAGATTCCAATCATGGTGCACGAGGTACGCATCACCAACCAAACGATGTACCTCTTTCCGAGCATTGAAGAAGCCCGCTTCCAAATTATGCAGCAGCTGTTCGCGTGGCAGGCGATTGTCACGTCACAGTTGCGATTGCAGAGTTGTCGGTACCAGGTCGGGCTCGATAAGCCGGCGTCGCAGACGTACCGTGACGTACTGTCCAAACTGCCCAGTGGCTCGAATCCACTGGACAACGCGTACGACGCCATTGACCTGAAGATCAAAGAAGTGCAGAAGTATGTGAAAGAGTGGCTGTGCTATCAGTCGCTGTGGGATCTGCAAGCGGACAATCTGTATGGAACGCTGGGCGACGATATTAATCTGTGGATGAAGTGTTTGAACGATATCAAGTAACTATCTCGGCAAATATTGTAATGTTTATTTCAAGATGTTCTACAAAATCTATTTATTTTGCTAGAAAAACTCGTACAACCTTCGATACGTCCGATACTCGGCGAGAGTTTGGTCCGATTGTCATTGATTTCGCCAAAGTACAGAGCAAGGTGTCGCTCAAGTATGATTCCTGGCACAAGGAGACTTTAGGTAAATTCGGTTCACTGCTCGGCAACGAAATGGCCAACTTCCATACACAGGTGTCGAAGTCTCGGTCTGAACTGGAACAGCAGAGTATAGAGGCGGCCAGCACGTCAGATGCCGTCAGCTTCATAACATACGTGCAGTCGCTCAAACGCAACATGAAGGTAAACTATTAGTTAATAATAGTAACTTTTGCAGTCTCTCAATTTTCATATAATCTCTGTTGTCAGGCCTGGGAAAAACAAGTAGAAGTGTATCGCGAGGGTCAACGGATCCTGGAAAGACAACGCTTCCAGTTCCCGACATCCTGGTTGCACGTGGAGAACCTGGAAGGCGAATGGGGTGCATTCAATGAGATTATCAAGCGGAAAGATTCATCCATACAAACACAGGTCTAACAAATGCTTATATCTGTATATATTCTGACTATGAGAATACATTAGATTTGTGTCTATATCTTCTGAATGTGTTTTAAATAGGTCGCTAGTTTGCAAATGAAGATTGTGTCGGAAGACAAAGCGGTCGAGGCTCGGACGAATGACTTCCTGGTCGACTGGGAACGAAACAAACCGGTGGAGGGCCATTTGCGACCCGATGATGCCCTCAGTCAGTTGCAGATGTTCGAGAGCAAGTTCTCGCGCCTGAAAGAAGAACGAGACAACGTGGCAAAAGCCAAGGAGGCCTTGGAACTTCAAGAACCAGGTACAGATGATACATTTCATTTACTACGACTGTATATATTCTGAACTTTACTTTAGTCTTCTTAATTTATTACATAATAAACTATGAATGTCGGTGATTGTGGTGAAATATGTGCGGATAGGCGGTGTCAGTACGAGCGAGGATCGTATGCAAGTTGTATTCGAAGAACTGCAAGATTTACGCGGTGTCTGGTCCGAGCTGTCTCGGATCTGGACACAGATCGACGAGACGCGCGAGAAACCCTGGTTGTCGGTGCAGCCACGCAAACTGCGACAACAGTTGGACACGATGTCCGCGCAACTGAAGGAACTACCGGCCCGATTGCGTCAGTACGCGTCGTACGAGTACGTGAAGAAGTTGCTGCAGAACTACACGAAAGTGAACATGATGATTGTCGAACTGAAATCGGACGCGCTGAAAGAACGCCACTGGAAACAGCTGACCAAACAGTTACGCGTCGACTGGGTACTGTCCGACCTGACGCTCGGCCAAGTTTGGGACGTGAATCTGCAGAAGAACGAGTCAATTGTTAAGGATATCATTCTGGTGGCGCAAGGCGAGATGGCGCTGGAAGAGTTCTTGAAACAAGTGCGCGAATCCTGGCAAAACTACGAACTGGACCTGATCAATTACCAGAACAAGTGCCGGCTGATCCGCGGCTGGGACGATCTGTTCAACAAGGTCAAGGAACACATCAACTCGGTGGCCGCAATGAAACTCTCACCGTACTACAAGGTGTTCGAGGAGGAAGCACTGACGTGGGAGGAGAAACTGAACCGCATCAACGCACTGTTCGACGTGTGGATCGATGTGCAACGGCGCTGGGTCTACCTGGAGGGCATCTTCTCGGGCAGTGCGGACATCAAAACGTTGTTACCCGTGGAGACATCGCGGTTCCAGAGTATTAGGTGAGTTAAAAACCGTGCCTATAATCTAGCCATATGCAAAACTAACATTTCTGTGATCGTTTTCAGTTCGGAATTTCTGGGTCTAATGAAGAAAGTCAGCAAGTCACCGATGGTTATGGATGTTCTGAATATTCCCGGCGTGCAGCGCGCCCTCGAACGGTTGGCTGATCTGCTGGGCAAGATTCAGAAAGCGCTCGGTGAGTACCTGGAACGCGAACGTACGTCGTTTCCGCGATTCTATTTCGTCGGCGACGAGGATCTGCTTGAGATTATCGGCAACAGCAAGAATATTGCGCGACTGCAGAAACATTTCAAGAAAATGTTTGCGGGCGTCGCTGCTATTCTGTTGAATGAAGATAACACTGTCATAACGGGTATAGCGTCGCGGGAAGGTGAAGAGGTACGTACTTACACGGTGGTAGCTGAATGTTTATCTTATTCACACACATATGTTCACAGGTATCCTTTGGCAATGCGGTCTCGACAACGGATCATCCGAAAATCAACGAATGGCTCACGATGGTGGAGAAAGAGATGCGCGTGACACTCGCCTCCAGTTTGGCGCAAGCCGTGCAGGACATCAAACAGTTCAAGGACGGCAACATTGACTCGAACCTGTACATGCAATGGGTGGACAAGTACCAAGCACAGATCGTTGTCCTGGCGGCGCAGATTCTCTGGAGCGAGGATGTTGAAGCCGCGCTGCAGAAGATGAACGGGCAGCCGCAGAAAGGGGTGCTGGAAAGAGTGTTGGTGCAGGTGGAGACAACATTGAACGTGCTGGCGGACAGTGTGCTGCAAGAACAACCGGCTCTACGGCGCAAGAAACTGGAACATTTGGTAAGTGAAACACATCATTTCCCCTGTGCTTTTTTCTTGTTTGTAAACAGTGTTTTTTGATAAATTGTTAGATTAACGAATTCGTACACAAACGCACGGTTACGCGACGACTGATTGCGAACGGTGTGACCAGTCCGAAATCATTTGAATGGCTGTGCGAGATGCGGTTCTACTTTGACCCGCGTCAAAGCGAAGTGCTGAAACAGCTCACCATTCACATGGCGAACGCACGGTTCTACTACGGGTTTGAGTATCTGGGCGTGCAGGATCGACTGGTGCAGACGCCGCTCACAGACCGATGCTACCTGACTATGACGCAAGCGCTGGAAGCACGGCTGGGCGGGTCACCGTTCGGTAAATACAACGGACTGATTCAAATGTCCATTGATCGAGGGGTAAAATGGTGAATGCATGTGTGTGGTTGTTGTTTTCCGTGTAGGACCGGCGGGCACCGGTAAAACCGAATCGGTGAAAGCACTCGGCAATCAACTGGGCCGCTTTGTGCTCGTGTTCAATTGTGATGAGACGTTCGACTTCCAAGCGATGGGCAGGATCTTTGTCGGCCTGTGTCAGGTGGGCGCGTGGGGCTGCTTCGACGAGTTCAATCGGCTGGAGGAACGGATGCTGTCGGCTGTGTCGCAGCAAGTGCAGACCATCCAGGAAGCGCTGAAATCCGAGCGAGAAGGCAGTAAAGACGGTAGTACGTATTTATATTCAGTGTTGTATGCAACTGTACGTCTAGTAAACGGGAAAGGCGTGATGTTATGTATGTAATTATTAATTGTAATTATCGTAGGAGTAATTGTATTGGGAATGAATAATTATTAATTGCAATTATTGCATTGGGAATGAATAATTGTTGTGAATGCACGAGATCAGAATCTATATGAATGATGAGTCAAGTGTTCAATATATTCCTGTAATAGCTAGATATTAAGTTTAGATCGGAAATAACAACACTAATAATTAATAAGAAGTAATATAATAATAATGACTAACGCTGATGTTCAATGTTTTGCAGGTATAAGTGTGGAACTAGTCGGTAAACAAGTACGTGTCTCCACCGATATGGCAATATTCATCACCATGAATCCGGGATACGCTGGACGGTCCAACTTACCCGACAATCTGAAGAAACTGTTCCGATCGCTGGCGATGACCACGCCCGACCGACAGCTCATTGCCGAAGTGATGTTGTTCTCACAAGGCTTTCGATCAGCCGAGAAATTGGCCTGCAAGATTGTACCGTTCTTCAAGTAAGTCCATTTGCTTCCAATAATGCGCTATTTTTACATATTTTGTGTTTTGCAAATAGACTGTGCGATGAACAACTGTCGAATCAGTCGCACTACGACTTTGGTCTGCGTGCACTGAAGTCTGTACTGGTGTCCGCTGGCAATGTGAAGCGTGATCGAATAATGCGCATTAAAGAGATGATGAAACAGCGAGGCGAGACGACGATCGACGAAGCGTCTATCGCGGAGAATCTGCCGGAGCAGGAGATCCTGATACAGTCTGTGTGCGAGACCATGGTGCCGAAGCTAGTCGCCGAGGACATCCCGCTGTTGTTCTCGCTGCTGAATGACGTGTTTCCCAATGTCCAGTACACCAGGGCCGAGATGGCAGGTAAGATGACCACTCTCTGTGTGATTACATTTGTTACACTACCGTTATCAAGTACTCATACCAGCTGTTATTCTCTTGCTTTTACAATCGCGTGGTTACCGAATTTAGAAGATAAGTTACACATACATTTTTTCTTTTCTGTGCATGTTATTTATCATAAACTAAGGAATAGTACGTTTTACGAATGCACAAAATTATTTGCGCCAGCTACGAAAACTTCAACATATCCCCGGAAAACATGATCACCAGCACCATTCCATTGCGCCACACATCATCATCACAGTCATTCATTCCTTCGTTGATTTCTATATATGCTTAATTTTGGTTTTATATTGGACTTATTAAATAGAAATAAATATATTGGTCGCGACCTGCTCAATAACAGTACACTGTCACCTGCGAGTATTTTATATTTCGGAAAACATCCTAGAAAAATAAAAGTTATTAAGTATGTTCTTAATTGATATTTATGAAGATAATCAGATTACAATCATTATATAAAATGATATAGAAAGTGCGTTGACATTT
The DNA here is from genome assembly GCA_963422195.1 of Carabus problematicus. Classification (NCBI taxonomy): domain Eukaryota; kingdom Metazoa; phylum Arthropoda; class Insecta; order Coleoptera; family Carabidae; genus Carabus; species Carabus problematicus. The sequence goes on from OY728583.1 coordinate 138,826, forward strand.
CACTTGATCTAATTTTCTAGTCCGGAATATTATGAAACGTCATCATTGAAGTACATTATCGTGCTATTGAAAATCGAATAATGTGAAGATTCTGCTGTCTATGATGTAGTTAGTTTAGTTTATTTTGTGTGAAAATACGTACGATTAAATACTGGCTTCTTACAAGTCTTCTTTTAGCATGTGGCTTGCATCTCATTATCATCATATTACGAAACAATATCAACACGATACACATTACATATATTGTAAAGTGAATTGATTTGAATTCCAAATTCTTTAGTTTATGATTTGTCTGTGCTGAAATAGAACAATATCTAGGCAATGATGTAACTGTATATGTGCACGAGACAATCTAGCGCTACGCTCCTCGTCGTGCATGTACTGAATACTCACAACGGCAAATATTATTTTAGGTCTCAAAGATGAAATTCGCAAAGTGTGCACTGAAGAGTATCTGGTGTGTGGCGAAGGTGAAGAACAAGGCGGCGCTTGGATGGAGAAGGTAAGAGAGAAACAACAATAATAATAATAATGTGTGTTTCACGTAAAAACTAGTAGTATATTTAATTGAAATGATTTCACGCTTACATTAGACTTTAGTCGGAGAAACTTGGGTAGAAAAGGTACTTAGTCAGTACTCCTCGTTTATCCGGTACTAATAATCCAGATAAACGAGCGTGTATAGTGTATTAATGTATAACATATGTTATTATCAGATGTATATCGTTATTAGGTCTTACAATTGTATCAAATTTCCAATCTGAATCACGGTTTGATGATGGTCGGGCCAAGCGGGTCGGGAAAGAGCACCGCGTGGCGCGTGCTACTGAAAGCTCTGGAGCGGTTCGAAGGCGTGGAGGGTGTCGCTCACGTCATTGACCCCAAGGCTATCAGTAAAGAAGCCTTATACGGTGTCTTGGATCCGAATACCCGGGAATGGACAGACGGTCTGTTCACGCATATTCTCAGGTATTCACATTGAACCAAACCAACCTATCTAGCTCTTGTGTAATACGATATTCTACGTAGGAAAATCATTGATAATGTACGTGGTGAAATCAATAAACGCCAGTGGATCATATTCGACGGTGATGTTGATCCGGAATGGGTGGAGAATCTGAACTCCGTGTTGGATGACAACAAACTGCTCACGTTGCCGAACGGTGAACGGCTGTCGTTACCGCCGAATGTGCGCGTCATGTTCGAAGTACAAGATCTGAAATACGCAACACTGGCCACCGTGTCCCGGTGCGGTATGGTGTGGTTCTCCGAGGACGTGCTCTCGACAGAGATGATCTTCGAGAACTACATGCTGCGCTTGAAACATATCCCCGTGGACGAGGGCGAAGATGAAGGGTTTGCAAAGAAAGGAACCGAGCCCAAAGATGATATGTTGTCGCCTACGTTGCAGGTATACGATTGAGTAAACTATTTTGTCACGTGTGTGCGTCCTATAATTGTCGCTTACGATCCAGGTGCAAGTGGAGGTGGCCAATATTCTGCAACCATTCTTGGCCGCCGACGGTCTGGTGGTACGGTGTCTGGAGTACGCAATGGAACAGGAGCACATCATGGATTTCACACGTTTGCGGGCGCTCAGTTCGTTGTTCTCGATGATGAACCAGAGTGTGCGCAACGTGTTACAGTACAACCATGCACACTCGGACTTTCCGCTGCCAAGCGAACAGCTGGAACGCAACATACCCAAGTGTCTGGTGTACGCGTTACTCTGGAGTTTCAGCGGCGATGCCAAGCTGAAAGTACGCTCCGATCTGGGTGATTTCATACGGTCCGTTACAACGGTACCGTTGCCCAGCGGGAATAATCAACCGATCATTGATTATGAAGTTAATATTAAGTATGTGGGGTTGTGCAAATATCACTGAGAATGTGTTGTTTGATAGTCATTTGTGTTTCTAGCGGGGAATGGTCACTGTGGTCCAATAAAGTGCCACAAATCGAGGTGGAAACGCACAAGGTAGCCTCGCCGGACATTGTAGTACCGACGCTGGACACCGTCCGGCATGAATCGTTGTTGTACACGTGGCTGGCAGAACATAAACCGCTAGGTACGGTGTTATTATTATAAATGCACTTAAATACAACAATGTACGTATAATGTTTTCCATAGTGCTGTGTGGTCCACCCGGGTCTGGTAAAACCATGACACTGTTCTCCGCACTGAGAGCCCTGCCCGATATGGAAGTCGTCGGACTGAACTTCTCCTCGGCAACGACACCGGAACTGCTGCTGAAAACCTTCGACCATTACTGTGAATACCGCAAGACACCGAACGGTGTTATACTGTCACCAGTTCAGGTATAAACTCATGCGCAATTAGCAAATACCAGGTTTAATATTGTTCCTATTCGTTTCGGTTTAGCTGGGCAAGTGGTTGGTGCTGTTCTGTGATGAGATCAACTTGCCCGACATGGACAAGTACGGAACGCAGCGTGTTATATCGTTCCTGCGACAACTGGTCGAGCAACGTGGCTTCTACAGAGCGTCCGACCAGACCTGGGTGTCGTTGGAGCGGATTCAGTTCGTCGGAGCTTGCAATCCGCCCACGGATCCCGGTAGAAAGCCACTGTCGCATCGATTCTTACGGCACGTGCCGGTTATTTATGTGGATTATCCGGGCGAGACGTCGTTGAAACAGGTTTGTTTACATTCAAAGTGACATTTGTACATTTTTCTTTGAACTATTTTGTCGCTAGATTTACGGGACATTCAGCAGAGCAATGTTGCGGCTTACGCCGTCGCTACGTGGCTACGCTGAGCCGCTCACCAATGCAATGGTTGAGTTTTACCTGTCGTCACAAGATCGGTTCACGCAAGATATGCAGCCGCATTACGTGTATTCACCGCGCGAGATGACACGCTGGGTACGGGGTATCTGTGAAGCGATACGGTCAGTAAAACAGAAACAAATATACCGCATTACGATGTTTTACAACGTATATATCTACTTGCTAGGCCACTGGATAACTTGTCAGTGGAGGGACTGGTCAGATTGTGGGCGCATGAAGCACTGCGTTTGTTCCAAGACCGACTGGTGGAAGAGTCCGAGCGACGCTGGACAAATGAGAACATCGATGCGGTCGCGATGAAACACTTCCCGTCAGCGGACATGGACCGTGCACTGATCCGACCCATCCTGTACAGTAACTGGTTGTCCAAGGACTATGTGCCGGTGAAGCGCGAGGAACTGCGGGAATATGTGCGGGCCAGGTTGAAGGTGAGTGTGTGGATATTGTGTGCATCTGGGCAAGGTAATGTGTGTTGGTTGTGTGTGTAGGTGTTCTACGAGGAAGAACTGGACGTACCGCTCGTGTTGTTCGACGAAGTACTCGACCATGTGCTGCGCATTGATCGTATCTTCAGGCAGCCCCAGGGGCATCTGTTGCTCATCGGTGTGTCGGGCGCAGGCAAGACAACACTCTCACGATTTGTTGCCTGGATGAACGGACTGTCGATCTTTCAAATTAAGGTGACATTCTTCGCAGTTTTGCTAATAATCAAATGTCTACTCTCGGATTGTCTGCGCAGGTGCACAACAAGTACACGGGTGAAGACTTTGACGAAGATCTGCGCTCCGTGCTGCGGCGCAGCGGTTGTAAAGACGAGAAGATCGCGTTCATTCTGGACGAATCGAACGTACTGGACTCTGGCTTCCTGGAGCGGATGAATACGCTGCTGGCGAATGGTGAAGTGCCCGGGTTGTTCGAAGGAGACGAGTACACCACGCTGATGACCCAGTGCAAGGAAGGCGCGCAGAGAGAAGGTAATCGAGTGTCTCTTCACTATGTGTATGTCCTTTGAACTTAATAATATTGTGTGTGTTTACGATTCACAGGACTCATGCTGGACTCGAATGACGAGCTGTACAAGTGGTTCACGCAACAAGTAATGCGCAATCTGCACGTGGTATTCACAATGAACCCGTCCACGGACGGGCTGAAGGATCGAGCGGCCACGTCGCCAGCGTTGTTCAACAGATGCGTGCTGAATTGGTTCGGGGATTGGTCCGACAGTGCACTGTTCCAGGTACTGTACTTGTGTTGGGCTTTTTAGTTAAACCATCGGCAGGGTTGTAATCTAAAAATGCATTGTGCGATATTGTTTTCAGGTGGGTCGTGAGTTCACGTGCCGTGTGGATCTGGAACGACCGAACTGGAAGTGTCCAGACTTCTTCCCGTCCGCGTGCAGCATTATACCACCACAACCGGCGCACCGGGACGCCGTCATCAACGCGTGTGTGTACGTGCATCAGACACTGCACAAGGCGAACAGTCGATTAGCGAAACGAGGCAGCCGGACGATGGCTATCACACCCAGGTGAGAGCATCCACAACAATAACACCATATAGTTCTTCTTATTTGTTTACAGTTTTAAATGTATGTAACATGTATGATTTCTTTTGCGGCAATTGACAGACATTACCTGGACTTTATCCATCATTTCGTCAAGTTACACAACGAGAAACGCAGCGATCTCGAGGAACAACAACTGCATTTGAACGTCGGCCTGAGTAAGATCGCCGAGACGGTGGAACAAGTGGAAGAGATGCAGAAATCACTGGCGGTCAAGTCGCAGGAGCTGCAGGCCAAGAACGAGGCGGCCAACGCGAAACTCAAACAGATGGTGAAGGATCAACAGGAAGCGGAGAAGAAGAAGGTGCAGAGTCAAGAGATCCAGCTGCAGCTGGCGGCACAGACGGTGCAGATTGACAAGAAGCGGCAGGATGTGATGGCCGATTTGGCACTTGTAGAACCGGCAGTGATTGACGCACAAACTGGTAAGGATTCTCCGTTTATCTAAAGTGACCGAACAAATATTTGTTAAATGTGCATTTCTAAATAAAAACACTACTTATTTATCTACAGCTGTCAAGAGTATAAAGAAACAACAACTAGTTGAAATCCGAACGATGGCCAATCCGCCCGCTGTTGTGAAACTAGCTTTAGAATCCATCTGTCTGTTGTTGGGTGAGAACGCGAGCGACTGGAAGTCCATCCGGGCGGTCATTATGCGAGACAACTTTATCAATACCGTCGTATCGAACTTTAGTACCGATGACATTTCGTATGTAGATTAAATATTTATAGTATGTGTGTTAAGGTTGTATAACAATGTTTCATCGGCAGGGATGATGTACGCGAAAAGATGAAGGCACGGTACATGAGCAACCCGGACTATAATTTCGAGAAGGTCAATCATGCCAGTAACGCTTGTGGTCCGCTGGTGAAATGGGCCATTGCCCAGGTATTTACACCTCACTGTATAACAATCATCGACACTGTGTATTATCTCCCACCTGTCTGTAGATTGAATACGCGGATATGTTGAAACGTGTGGAACCGCTGCGTGACGAACTCCATTCGTTGGAAGTGCAAGCGGAGACGAACAAAACACACGGCGAAGAAGTGAAGAATCTGATCGCTCAACTAGAGCACAGCATTGCGTCGTACAAAGAGGAGTACGCACAGTTGATTGCGCAGGCGCAAGCCATCAAAACCGACCTGGAGAACGTGCAGGCGAAGGTGGACCGCTCGATTGCGCTGCTCAAGTCGCTGGTGATTGAACGGGAACGCTGGGAGGCGACCAGTGAAACGTTCAAATCACAAATGTCCACGATTATCGGCGATGTTCTCTTGTCCGCGGCGTTCATCGCGTACGGCGGTTACTTTGATCAACATGTAAGTGTATAAATGCACCGGTGTATGGTAAATAATGCGAGTAATTCCATGTTGTGTTATGTTGTTGTTGTGTTGTTGTAGTATCGTCAGAATCTGTTCTCCACGTGGTGTTCACATCTGACGCAAGCGTCCATACAGTTCCGGCCGGACATCGCCCGGACGGAGTACTTGTCGAATCCAGACGAGCGGTTACGTTGGCAGGCGAACGCACTGCCCACGGACGACCTGTGCACCGAAAATGCTATAATGCTCAAGGTAAAACATAACAGTGTACAGTGTGGCGTAACACAGTTATTGAGAAAGTCTTGGCGACGAACGTTTGACAGTAGAGATATTAATTGTTTATTGCGATATTTACCAGCGCTTCAATCGGTATCCACTCATCATCGATCCGTCCGGTCAAGCAACGGAATTCATTCTGAACGAATTCAAAGACAAGAAAATCACCAAGACCAGTTTCCTCGATGATTCGTTCCGCAAGAATCTGGAGTCGGCGCTGCGGTTCGGCAATCCGCTGCTGGTGCAAGACGTCGAGAACTACGATCCGATCCTGAATCCGGTGTTGAATCGCGAGCTGCGACGGACGGGTGGACGTGTGCTGATCACACTCGGCGACCAGGATATCGATCTGTCGCCGTCGTTTGTGATCTTCCTGAGTACGCGTGATCCGACGGTGGAATTTCCGCCGGACATCTGTTCGCGGGTGACCTTTGTGAACTTTACGGTGACGCGAAGTTCGTTGCAGAGTCAGTGTTTGAACCAAGTGCTGAAAGCCGAACGGCCCGACATCGATGAGAAACGATCGGATTTATTGAAACTGCAAGGTAGAAACGAGGTTTAAAGAGTGTGTTGTATTGAGAATGTGATGTATGTTTTTGTGAAAATTCATAGGTGAATTCCACCTGCGGCTGAGACAATTGGAGAAATCGCTACTGCAAGCGCTCAACGACGCCAAGGGCAAGATCCTAGACGATGATTCCGTGATAACAACGTTGGAAACGCTGAAACAGGAGGCGGCCGACATTGGCCAGAAAGTTGAGGAGACGGATAAAGTTATATCCGAGATTGAGACGGTGTCACAACAGTATCTGCCTTTGTCTCAGGTGAATAGAATTGTTGATGCTCCATATGCGAATATGATTACTTACTAGATCGTTATGTTTTCCAGGCATGCAGTAACATGTACTTCACAATGGACAGTCTCAATCAGGTGCACTTCTTGTACCAGTACTCGTTACAGATGTTCCTGGATATATTCAGTTCGGTGTTGTTCAGCAACTCGAATCTGGACGGCATCACAGACTACCAAGCACGGCTGGCCGTGGTCACATCGGACTTGTTCACTGTAAGACTACACATTGTCTTGCAATATTACATTAATATTTTTGTTATGTTAAATTCTCTGTGCTTGTAGGTGTGTTACGAGAGAGTGGCTCGCGGTATGCTCCACACGGATCGTTTGACATTCGCCTTGCTCCTGTGCCGCATCCACCTGAAGGGCGTCCCCGCCGAGGCGAACCTGGACCAAGAGTTCAATTTCTTCCTGCGTGGCAAAGAGGGCGTATTCACTAATCATTCCGCGCCCGTCGTCGAGGGCCTGGGGTACGAGCAACAGGAGGCGATGTCACGACTTGCCCAGCGGTATGTGTTCATTTGTTCAACTAACATTTCTTGCAGAAATATCAGGACAGCCGCGATTAAAAATCTAACACTTTATTTTCATATTCTTCCGCGATTGAAAGTTTTAAGCGCGGAAGAATAGGAAAATAGAAGTTACATGTCCAATGAATTGTTCCAGCTTGCCAGCGTTTAAGAAACTAGCGGAGAAGATCGGTGAGATGCCGGAATTCGGCGCTTGGCTACAACAGGGCACTCCCGAACAATGCGTGCCGAGGTTGTGGTCCGAGGAGAAGCCACTCAGTCCGATAGGTTCAGCCATGTACCAGTTGCTGCTCATCCAGGTATATTCACTCAACATCAATAACTCTATTTACTCGTTGTTCGTTGTGTGTTGCAAATAGTTAGATTAATCCCTGTCTCATGTTTAGACATTCCGGCCGGATCGTGTGATAGCCGCCGCCCAGCTGTTCGTAACCGCTGTGCTCGGCGAGTACTTCATGAACACGGCCGAAAAGGAACTGGACTTGGCGGCGTGCGTTGAAAGCGAACTGAAAGCCGGTGTACCGGCGCTGTTGTGTTCAGTGCCGGGGTTCGATGCATCGAGTCGCGTGGATGATCTGGCCGCCGAGCTGAACAAACAGATATCCAGCATTGCTATCGGCTCCGCGGAAGGTTTCAATCAGGCGGAGCGTGCCATTAACATGGCATGCAAATCGGGCAGGTAGCGTAGTCAGCTTTAGGTTGCATGGTGGAATTTTATCTACAGATAAATGTGTGTGTGTTGATAGATGGGTGATGTTGAAAAACGTGCATCTAGCACCGCAATGGCTGGTGCAACTCGAGAAGAAACTGCACTCGTTACAACCGCACGCTGGCTTCAGACTTTACCTCACAATGGAAATCAATCCGAAAGTTCCCGTTAATCTGCTCCGCGCTGGGCGTATATTTGTGTTTGAACCACCGCCCGGTATTCGGGCGAATCTGTTGCGTACATTCAGCACGGTAAACATCAGTTGTTTTAGTTGTGGTTGAGGTTTATGGAATGTGTTGTGTGTGATTGGTAGGTTCCTGCTGGTCGTATGATGAAAGCACCCAGTGAACGAGCTCGGCTGTACTTCCTGCTCGCCTGGTTCCATGCCATCGTGCAGGAACGACTGCGGTACTGTCCGCTCGGCTGGGCGAAGCACTACGAATTCAACGAGTCTGATCTGCGGGTAGCGTGCGATACGCTCGACACGTGGATTGATGCAACGGCAATGGTAACACAACCGATTATCAAGCGTGTAAACATTAATCATTAATGTACATCTCCTTGCAGGGTCGTACAAATCTGCCGCCGGAAAAAGTCCCATGGGACGCCATCGTAACACTGCTGTCGCAATCGATATACGGCGGTAAGATCGACAATGATTTCGATCAGCGGCTGCTGCAGTCGTTCCTGTCCAAGCTGTTCACACCACGCAGTTTCGAGGGCGACTTTGCGCTGGTGGCGAACGTGGACGGTGTAGCGGGCGGGCCTGGGGGCCAACGGCACATCACCATGCCGGACGGCACGCGTAGAGACCATTTCCTGAAGTGGATTGAATCGTTGGCCGACCGGCAAACACCGTCGTGGCTGGGGCTGCCAAATAACGCGGAAAAGGTTGTGAATCTCTTACGCACAGTATTTGTCAATTTGTTATTTCACGATCTTGATGTTTTCCTGCAGGTGCTACTGACCACTAGAGGTACAGACCTGGTCAGCAAGATGTTGAAAATGCAACAACTAGAGGACGACGATGAGTTGGCGTACTCGGCGGAGGATTCCGCGTTGGAGGCGGCCGATTCACCGGGCCAGATAGACGGGCGGCCATCGTGGATGAAGACGCTGCACAATTCCGCCGTCACCTGGCTGAAACTGCTGCCGAAATCGTTGCAAACGTTGCGTCGTACCGTGGAGAACATCAAGGACCCGCTGTACCGGTACTTTGAGCGTGAAGTCAACTCCGGCGCGCGGTTACTGCAGGATGTCATCCACGATCTGAACGATGTGGTGTTAATTTGCCAGGTACGCTAGTACTTGAATTGTGTTATAATGTGAATGTACACGTTGATTTGGTGAGTAGGGCGAGAAGAAACAGACCAACTATCATCGGACGATGTTGAGTGAGCTAGTGCGGGGTATACTGCCAGTGAACTGGTGTCGCTACACGGTACCGCGTGGCTGCACGGTCATTCAGTGGGTGACGGACTTCAGTCAACGTGTCAAGCAACTACAGCAGGTGTCACACTTGGTGTCACAGGCGGGCGCGAAAGAATTACAGGTAAATAAATGACGGAATCCATAGTGTGATGACTGATGTAATCATTATCTGTGTTTGTGTTCTAGAGTTTCCCTGTTTGGTTGGGCGGTCTGCTGAATCCAGAGGCGTACGTCACGGCTACACGACAGTGCGTAGCGCAAGCGAATAGTTGGTCGTTGGAGGAGCTGCAACTAGAAGTCACGATCACAGACTCGCATGACGTGAATGCGATGTACGATTCGTGTTTTGCAGTTGTCGGTGCGTAACAAGTTATTTATTTATGTATTTGTGTTCGTGAATGACATGTGTGGTTATGTTGCAGGGCTCAAATTACAAGGCGCCCAGTGCCGGAACAATCAGCTGCTGTTGACGTCCACCATCATGATGGAGCTGCCGGTGACACTGTTGCGCTGGGCACGCGTGTCACACGAGGAGAAACTAAACACCGGCAAAATAGCACTACCGGTGTATTTGAACTCCACCCGGACGGAACTACTGTTCACGGTGGATTTGAACGTGGCACCAGGTCAGGAATCGCACAGTTTCTACGAAAGAGGCGTAGCCGTCCTGGCATCGACGGCGCTCAACTAATTTTAACACAAAATAAATAAATGTTTTAACACTCACAGCATGTGTATCCGAGCGTATTTTAATATTTATATTGTTTTAGCACAAACGTAATGGACTTAGTAATGCAATTTGTAATTTAAAGAATGTTAATCTGTTTAATCGCTTTTATGGAAAAAAATATATATCAAATTAATAATGTATTTATTGTGGAATTTATGTATCACACATTTTGTGACATTCTCCTAATTCCATTCCTGTCGCTTTAGTGAATAAATGTGTATATTGGCTAGTACAGTAATGTTTTGCGCGTAAAAATTAACCAAAAGTAGGCGACTATTCAATTCGTATTTTTTACCGCAATAAAAACGTTGAAAAGTGATTATTATTTAAATAAATTATTCACTTTTTAAATCAGCTGTATGCTCAAGGTCATAGAGAGATGGACGTCAACAATGAAATTGTTTTTTCCCGAACTGAACCGAAGCTTCCTCTGTCATATGGCATATTCAGATTACAGACGTTTGTTTGTTTCGTACGAATCTAGCCGAACCTGTGCTGTCTGCACTTGTTCGGAGAGAATTACCGCCAAGACAAGTCAGTCGGCGCGATCCCTTCCTGTCATCGTATAGTTCTCAGAGTAATCGTGAAGCTGTTGGACCTATAATACTATTTACGAGTGTTCACTCATTCGTAACTGTGTGCAATGTTCGTATGTGTTAAGTGTGTGTGATTTCAGTTCATCATGGTTAGAAACTTAAAACAGTAAGTAGCATTTGTTTTCATTACGTGTTTATTTTAACCTCGTGGACACCTATCGAGGGTGGCGGAATGAGCCGCATTTTTAGTGGGAGCCGGTTTTTGAGGTTGTCTGTCTTCCAAAAATTATTTTACCTAGATGTTTTCAACTCGATTTTGGAGATGGTATAAATAATATTTTAAACAATCCAGTGCACTGAGCGAAATGCAAATAAACATTTCACAGTAAAACCTAAAATATCTATTTCAGAAAGGTATAGATTTGTTGTTGTTTTTTTGTGTGATTCATATATAACATAAACTTGATTGACAATAATAATATTCTCTCATATTTCACGTGCACTGTTTAGTTTGTTAGATGAATGGAAGATTGGCATATATTGTACACTGAAGTTAAAAATAACTTGTATGAATATTCATTTTAGCAGGTAATAAAATGGAACTTGTTTCTCGTAATTAGCAGGTTTATGATACCTGTGTAAGTTATTCTATTCTTGGAATTTGACTGTAGACATTACGGCATTCGTTTATACGTTGATTGTTTAAAGATGCGGGTATATCAGGAAAGGTTATTACCATTTATGATTATCTTCTGTATTACACTGTTGGATTACTATCCTTTGGAAATAATTTCCTACAGATTCCTTTAGCTTACAGTAATACATACCACAAATTCAAATTAGTCCTCGGCCTAGAAAACCGGCATTAAACATGTTTGATTATAGGCAGTCAATCATGTGTCCTTGATTTTAAATTTTTTGTTTCTAAATGTAGTGCGCAGTTTGAAATCAGTGACTGCTGTTCACAGCTCGACACTAACGAATCTACTTACTATAGGAGAGATACTAAATGTTTCTGTTAGATTTGACACTGTTGCTATAGTGACGCTATAAACAAATACACAATTTTCTATAGTAACAGAGTCACTTTTAGAAGAAGAGAAGTTCTGTGAATAGCAGTCTATATATATATTTATTTATAATAATTAATGTGTACATACTAATATGTAGATATATAGATGAATCAAGTGATTTGTTTATAGGTTAAATTGATTGATTGACATTGTGTTTTTGCACGCCGCATTACGATTGTGTATTGCAAGTTGCCAAATATTATTCGAGCTCTATAATTTTAATTACATTTATGGAACAATTAAAAAGGATTAGTTATGGATTACATGATTTATGTTCAAGTTTTAGAATTAAAAAAAAAATCTCATTTCTATAAATTGTTCGTTATATAATGGCCATCTGTTCTAAATATTGTAATGTACAAAAAAGTAAAAACTGAAAAAAAAGCATATTAAATGTAAAAAACTATATCGCTGACCTAGTTGTGTTATTATGAAACATATTTTGCCACTCACATTCATTATTTTATTCGCAAATCTGTCTGTATAATATTTGCGTGTTATCGGTAATGAACATTCGCTGTTCACATTGATAGTGTCAGTTTTGTGTTCTGATCATTTCTTGGCAACATGTTTTAAGATATTCCTGATGCGATCGTATTCTGTATAGTTTAACTTTGGAATCGTAAAGTGCTATTACCAAACAGTATAGTGCTATATTGCTGTGTGATGCGTTATAAATTATACTTTATTATTTACGTTATAAACATGTTTTACTTCCGATAGCCACAGTATATGCACGTGTGTGTGTGTGTGTTTATAATTGCACCAGCTGTGTGTGTGTGTGTGTGTGAGGTGTGTGCCCCCCCTGAGCACCAGGCCAGTGCCGGGGTATCGCGCTGCATCGGTTCAAAAGGTCCTAGACCTCAGACGGGAGAGTTCGTTGTGCGCTGGGCGGAACCTATTTCGAATATCGTCGTCTATCGACATGTTCTCCTCACCTTATTACCCGGTTACGTTATTAACACAACACTATAGTTAGATATGGTTATAATTACATACATAACTACATACATTGCATGAACTTTATATCAAACTGTTTCCCGCAAATGTTGTTTTACATGTCGCTGTCTATTATTTGTCTATTATTTATTTTGTCAATGACGTATTTATTGTTACAATCTTTTTAGTTGAACATGTGTGATTAATTCCCGCCAAATACTGCTGTGTGTGTGTGTGTGTGCCCCCCACCACCACTATTTGGCACCCTTATAGTGCTGTCTCTGTCGTACTCGTTGTGGCGATGCCTTTCTGTGTAATGTCCTTGTCAGATGCATGCATTTCATACGCAATATCGACTCCAGTATGTGTGTGTGTGTGTGTGACGCATTTTATTACACATGTGCTACATGCAGGGGCAGACCATCAATGCACCTGGTCCTTCGCCGAACATTTACAGAGTCTGATTTCGTCGTTTTTTAGCCCCAATCGGGCACTATGTATTTTGTATTTTTTATACATGTGTTTCTTTTATAATATGAATGCAGATAACGTTGACAATTTAGATGTACTTTATACTGTGTATAACAAACTAGACATGTTTGTAATTTATTAATACACTTTGATAAAATATTAGTAATCAAAACTACGATATTTATAAGTTACAGTCTGCATTTTGGCGTGGTGTGGTGGTGAAATGACTCGAGTACGGGCCACAAACCTACCCTGTGAACTCTCCCCTTTGTAAGCCCCACTCCTCGCGTCCCTTTCCCACCACTCACTACACACTACACGTGTGCGTGTGCGTGTGTGTCTGGATAGCGGGCACACAGCTCTCCCAGTTGGGTATGTGATGTGCGAGTGTGAACTTGGAGCATACGTGAACTCTGTGTCGTACCCTGTCGCGACCCCTTCGAGGGTGAAAATAAATTCACTGGTAGGATTAAGCATACAGCACACGGCTGGACATCGTAATATCAGCAGCGTCCATGGCTCACTACTATCCGCAGCCGGAATTTGTAGAAGTGTAAGTGAATTATTGTTTTACGAAACCGGTCAGCTGTCAATGGTGAACTAAGGTTATGTTTGTTGTTAGTTGTATAACTATGTTCTGTACACATGTACTCGGTGTATTTAGATGGTATTTTAGCTAATATGTGTTCGGTACGACGTATTTATCGACGGTTAAAATGATGTAATGCTAAGGTTTGATTTTTGCAAACCAGTATCTTTGGCGCGGGCCAATCGTAGTGTGCGTTGTGTGTATGAGTACAATTCTTCGCTTCATTAACGATATGTATGTTTTGAGCGTGTAGGTCATACAGTTTTATGCTGCTAATCGGAATTACGGCGAGATAAATAATGTTGTTCGTTCGTGGTCTGTATTCAACTATCAATTCCAATGCAATGTTCAGTATTTTCAGAACTAACTATGCATGGCAAATATATCATCAGTCTCTATAAAAGTATTCTGCTAAGTAGCTGCTAAATTTGACACTCCATAAGTAATGCTATATAAATACACAATTTTCTCTAGTAACACTGGCAAATTAGAGAAGTCAAAAATTAGTAGCCCCGTTAGAATCGAACTGTGAAGAGCAGGAATTGATCAGTAAGGTACTGTATTGAAGATGACTAGGCTAATTATAGCTATGTATTTTTAGTTTTGTGTTTACATATTTTTTAATAATACGTACGTAAAGTTGTGTTTGTTTTCTGACTTTCACTTTTTCTCACGTGTGTACCTCTCTCTGTGTGTGTGTGTATTATTTAATAACACACAGTAAAGTTGGTATTGCGTCATTGGTCCGGCTACAGTATGTACGTATATTCCCGTGGAATGTACAGCATCAGCCCACGTGTCTTCAAGTTTACGAACCGGCCTACTTTACCAAGCCTCCGACAAAACTGATAACAATGTTTAACCATCTCTCTCTCTCTCTCACACACTTCAATTACTCAAAAACGTTCAACAAATTCTACCTTACCAGTTAACGAACAATAATCCGGTAAAGAAATATCGATGTTTATTCGAAACTACCCTGAATTGTATATAAATAAACATATGTTTGTTTATATATATATATATATATATATATATATATATATATATATATATATACATTATTATCTATTAATTTATATATATTATGCACGCCAACATATTAATGTTTATCACATACTTTTCTGGTTTATAAATATATGCCATTTTTTGCGGGCTTGCCGATAAGCATTTCCTATTTGATAAAAGTGTTGTTATTGATTAACACATTTCTAATTCTCTATGCGTCACATTACATTGTAGACTGTGGTTCATTAAAATTGCATACATTTATGTAAAGAATGTTTACTTGCATCTGCGCAAATCTTAATCTTGGCTTAGGGGGGAATTCCTCACCTTTTCATGGTGTTGGCAAAGTAAGGATAAATTTTAATTATGTCATGTTCCACACATGCACATTTGCAGACATATACACAGCGGCGAAGGTCGGTTAGCTTTGGTGAACTTGAAGAGGAGAGAATATTGAATGGTAGATTCGCAAGATCCGGCTGCCGTGTGCGTTCTTGTATTGTTGGGTGAAAATCGCGACGTCTGGCGTTAACAATGTACAACAATGTGTACCGGGCGGGGCCCTCCCTTGGCACGGCTGTTGTTCGGGCAACAGCTGCTGCGTCTCTCCGTGGCACGCGTCTACCAAGGAGGAATCAACATCTTGCCATCGTGTAGGGAAGTCACCCCTCACACATACGGCGTCTCAGTCTTACTTTATATATCCACACACATATATATATATATATATATATATATATATATATATATATATATATATATATATATATATATATATGGATATATATATATATATACAGGTATATATACCATCTTCTAAGGGTGCCGCACCAATGACCTACACTATAGCGGTTCTAAACCTGAACTCCCTTCTTCACTGTACTGTTGTATTACCGTAAACTTTACGACCGAACGATGTATAGATCGTCTTGTGCCGAACAGCTGATTGCTGCGTCTAATTGTAAGATTATTTTCAATCATTTAGTTTTACTTATAATTATAAACAATCGTACTGCATAGTTGAAGAAGTAGACAAAACTAGGTCTTACCGTATGTGTGTTGTTTGAGGGGTGGCTCGCGGCCCCCTTGGGGGTGACACTTGAATGGGCAGTGTCAGATGTTTCCTCGTACGGAGGGGTAGTCAGTCAGGTATAGGCCCGCTAGGGAATCACATTTTGCATCATCGGTACTTGCGTCAGTCTCCGGTTCCGTATGTGTAAGTGCGTACTGAATTAGTTGTCATGTTCCTTTCGTGGGAATCTGAAAATGGTTCCGTATAACTGGCCAACAACTCATGTGTGAGTGAAAAATCTATACCTAATCAGGTCGTTGATCTCTCCGGTTGATTTTTAGAACTTGTAAATCGGAATATGTGGCCGGTATAACACGCGTTTAATTTCTAGTATTTACAAATATAGTTTATACTAGTTTAATATCACGAATTTGCTTCGATATTATCGCAAATTTACAGTGGACTGCGCTTATAGTGAACTTAAAGGTTCACTATATAAGCGAGTGTACACTATAACCGATAGTATATATAACGAACTTCACTCGTAAGATTGTGCTGATTGAATTTTCTATTATGTTATAAATTAATACTTCATACAATCTCCAAGCTTCACATGAATGGCACAAATTTGACAATGTTCACTAATTCCCCGGGTCAATTACGGAGACTAGCGGTCCTCATTGGACGACTTACGGAACATTACGTGTGTTATATTTATGTAAATTCCGTTAAATTCTGTGTTTGCTTGTACAAGAAGATACCTCATTACTGTTAATTCAGCTGCTGGTGATTTTCAAAGAAACTAAATTTACATATTTGTTTTGTGGTGTAAATGCGCGAAGCCTAACCTGAATGCTGCTCATTACATTTTCAGCGGAAAACATACGTTATTTTTTCTAGAACACAATGGGAACTAAGTTTCTAAAGTCTATCATAGAATCTGTACAATTTGCGGGCAATAATATTTCTCTCGTTTCTAAATTTATCTACTCTAATTCCCATCGTTTATGTGTTCTTGTTTAACTAACATAAAAATCATATAAGTTCATCTTTTTATGGCTTAGAATTGAACGTTGCCAAGTTCATTTAAAATCTAAAGTTTCTTTATAAATAAATTCGCTTACGTGTTACATTAAGTGGCGCCAATATTTAATAAAAGAATTTCCTTATTATGCATTCATTTTCTTGGAAACGGTGATGCAGTGCGTAAGAATTGGCGGGAGTATACACACACACACACACACACACATTTGCAAACACCGTATACATATATTTATGTTGGTTGTGTGTACAACTATGCGCATCTATGCGCCATTCACTTCTATGATCCTTGACAGTTTGGCGGGAAACTCGGCGGACTAATAATAATGATTTCGTCATGTCGCACTCTCGCTTGTTTTACACTGTTGATTGTGTTTTATTACTGTCAATTGAAACCACTCATTTGTTTCAGCGCGGAAACATTCTGTATGAATACACCTGTTGACATATATACTTTTAACTCTCATTTGTTTTACATTTACTTTACTAACAATATTTGATTACGATTAAGTTAGTTTATCTTTTGTTTTCGTAACATTAAAGACTCGACAATGATGCAGTTAAGCAAATATACACGTTTTAATGAATGTTGTTTTACGTGAATTCGATCAAAGTGTGCCGAGATTTACAACGTGCTTTTATGACAGGAAACTTGCTTTATATTTTCTAGATAAATAAAAATTATCTCCTTCTTGTGTTTGTAGTTTAATTACTTTCATTTCCACGGTGATATCATCTAAACAAGGGTTTATAAGGCGACACTGCAATCGGTTTGTTTGCTGTTAATTATGTGGTAAATTCGTCAGACATTGTACAAGTTCATATAAGATTTAGTTAAAACAGGAACAGAATTTTGTATATATAAATGTATGTATTTTTATTTTTTTGCGTGTTTCAAAAATAACTACTGGGATATTTCGGTGCTTAAATTGTTTAGAAAAAGATTTAGTTTTTGTATATACGACTGTATGAGTCCTGTATGTGTGTATGACCATTTATTTATAGCACACTGGGATTACATCATATTTTTGGTACTTTTGTATGTTTTGCTTCTCGCATATGCCTGAATGTTTTATTTTAACAGTAAATAATTAATGTCAAATTGGCAAACCACTTTTGTTTTGCCAGTGGCGTAGATGAACAAGAATATTACGCCAATGAAAACATTCACATGGATAATAATTCCCAATGTGTATATAAATATTTAAAACTATAGTAAAATTTCCCATTTTTTCTTCACTGATACTTAATTTCTATACATCGATATTCTATATAAATTTCTTAATTCTGATAAGTAATGTTTGTAGGCCGGCCCTGGAGTTTCTGGTGGTGGGGTCGCCCACATGTGCGTTACACGTGTGTGGGTTCATTCATGATCATCGAATGTGATGTGTGTGGGAGGGCGATGTGTTACCTTAAAAGTATTAATCACTAATTGTGCTTTTAGATTTACAGACTTGCTATCTGCAGCTAGGACCTACTAAATCTTGGAACATACTATATCTTCTTAATGTAACTGATTTGCTTCGAATCAAACAAACATTCTCTAGTTCTTTCATATAAATTGTTTGGTAGAATCTGTTAAACCAAACGCCTATTTGTGATACACATTTTATTTGTTACAGCATTTGAGCAAGAATTATTATTGATTAACTTATAATTATGCCTGTAGTTATTCTCGATGGCGTAATATGTGACCGGTCTTGTTCTAATCAATATTGCGCGGAATTTTTATCGTTTCCTGACACAACGGACATATTATCACATAGGTCACGTGGTGTCCGCAACATACATTCATATAGCATTTGGAATGCTCGTAGGATATTTGCATAATGTTATTTGCAATCATTACGCTTGAAATTTGCGAATTGTATTCGCTGAAATGTAATGCTCCGAGTGGTGTATGAATATTGGCAGTAGTAAATATCGTGTTGATGATATCATCGGATAGTGTAAATTTCAAGCAACGTTAGTTATAATATTCAGAGTATAAACAAACTAGACACAGCTGTCTCCCGCGTCTTGCAAGACGCCATACTGTACAACTGGAAGCATATGTTCGCCTTTTTTTATACACACTATCTCTCCATAGATATCTGTCATCGGATATGATGTCATAAATGGCAGAGACTAGAGAAGAATATGCAAAAATATTTGCTATAATAGAACACCATCTACTTGTGTTAATTTCTGTTTACAGTTTTCCAATTACCTATTGGTAAGTTGTCTTGAAAACAATAAAAAACGAGTCTACATGAGCCTGTCATTTAGATTATAAATGTTCTAGTTGAAAACATATGGACAATGTTAGGTGTAATTATACATGTGTGTGTGTTCACTTCCCGTAAGGACAGTGTACACGTTCGCTTTTCGAAAAGTATTGTCTCTGCCATAGGCCTGGGGTGATGCGGGCCGGGCAGGTGTCCCTATGTCGAGGGGGCTCTGCCCTTACCTGTGACAAGCCCCCCCCCCCCTTCCCCATGTTGCCGTCTGATACTAGCACCCTTAACAGTGACAGATGGTAAATTTAATCGATAAAATACGCACCAACTAGGCAAGTACAGTACAGTAGTTTGTTGGCCGCCAGCCTTGCTGATATTTCAGTATTCTTACTTATGCACATAATACAAGTATGTCACAAAAATACGCATGTTTATTTCTCCGAGTTGATAGTGCAACATCACATGACCCAATTATTCATCTACATTAATTAAAACTTGCACGCAAAAAATACTTATCAGCCAATGGCGACATTCACCAATGATTATCCTGAAATAAAACGTGCATTTTTATACATGTTTTGTATATTAGTTTGATGTAAGACAAGTTGATTTAACTTCTGCGGAATATTCCTGACCTGTGGGTCAAACAGTTGCAGATCTTACAGTGATCTTTGTGTATATTTGTAAGGCAACAACAGTGAGGAAAGTGGATGTAAAAGTAAACAGATTTCTCGGCGGGTTCAAATTCGATGCTTGCAAGCCTAACGAGGAGGAAACGGGTGAAGCCTTTTGCATTGTCTCGTCGTCGATGGTGTGGCCGTGTGCGTTCATGTAGCGTGACGCAGGATAGCGATGGCGTACAATTACAGAACGCAGATCTTCGAGACAATGTAGGATGCGCGGATGGTTGCACAAGAACAAGGCACGGCTAGTCTGCCCTTGGAAGCGCTGGTAAGAAGATACCTCATCGTCGGCGCTCACACATGTGTGTGTGAGTGTGTACCTACACGGGAATTCGTCAGGTCAACTGGCTTCCCACGTGATTCTGATCGGGCACGGTACTTGGATATTAATTATCTGTACCTACAGTGTTGAAGAAATCACAAGCAAAGTCCATATACATGTGATATTGTTGTAAGAAGAGTTAACCTAACAATACCGAGCATTGATTGCGAACTTTATATTTGCTTGTTCATGTGGTGAGCTGCATAGAGAACTTTTAATGGAGTATATGCCTCGGTTATGACAAAGAGCTCGTGTATGACAATAGTGGCGCGTGCTACGCCCTCCTCTAACACCGCCCCGCGCCACGCCTCGTGCTCCCGCGCAAATGTCACATTCGGGGGTGGCTAAAAGTCGGGACATCTGCCGGGATATACACCTTGTGTGTAGATGTATTTGTGCATGTAGCACGGGACAATTTACAAATTCATCAACTACGTTATGTTCCTGTACATTATTACAAAATACATTTTCAAAACAGTTCTATAGTTACATTGAGAATATATAATTATTATGTGGAAACATTTCAGTGTTTAATTTGTATTCTAGTGAAGATAAGGCGGGTTTTTGTAAGTTGATTAATAAGTTTGGCGGTATAGTTGTAAGTGTTGGTAGACCAACTGTTATCAGTGATGAACATATGACGATATATTCCAGAACGTCTGACACGCGCGCATGTGTAATATTTCGTTTTCTATTATTACCGCTGCCCTGGTGCTATGGAGGAACCACCGTCTACAAGGCTTGCATATGGAGCCGAGTGGCTTCTATTTGTATAAAACACCTGCGTCTAATCCACCATCAAAACACGTGCGACATTTGCTCGTTTTTTTATCGACACATTCAAAGGTCAATACCGGTCTTTACCGCTTGCGTTAGAAAACACAGTATGACTAAAAATATATTTCTTAAAATAAGCTAACATGATATATATGTGTACACATCATGGGCGCCCGCAGCATAGGGCAAGGGGGGGCGTTTGCCCTCCCCTGGAGTCGCCAATTTTAATTTTTTTATGTTAAAACCTTATGCTTTTTATATATTTTTATGTTTTGCCCCCCCTTGAAAAAATTCTGCCCTATGTTTTGCCCTCCCCTGGAAAAAATTCTACGGGCGCCCATGGTACACATCACTTATATTTGTTTGTAATTCTACTGGAAAATACAAGATATCCTTCAGACTGAATCCGATCTATTTGGAATACAATTTGGACAATTTTACATCAAAATAAATTCGAACTTATACTTTAGATTGTGGAAAGGAAAAGTGAATTGTCCGTCCCCCGTTATTATAAGGATCAGGGGAGTTCAAGAACCTAATTTCTTTTTAGGTGGAACTATTTAATCTCGTCCAGTTGATCTTCTATAACACCTGTTTGTATTTCCGGCATTTTGCTGACCAGAAGTTCGTCATTCGTTAGTATTTACAACTGCATTGTTCAAGCCAAATTGTTAATCTGTGTTTCGCATCAATGGACTTGTCGTTAATGAGATTTCGTTTTTAGAGATTTTGCACATAGTTTTATATCTTCCATATGGTGTGTGTACATGAATCTTTGGGTAAAATCTAAATTAACTTTCTTACTGGAGGGTGTTGTTGATCCAGTACAGTGACGTCTGGATGTGTATTATTCTTGTATGTTTTGCTTACGAGACACATTCCGTCTGCGGCTGCAAATTCTCTGCATGGGGCCGCTCAAGCATCATGTAATCAGATGCATGGTACTATTATCACCAAGCCTGTGTTGTCTCTTCGCACATGATCTTAAGAAACTTAAGTTTCTCTATACAAACTAATTGTGATCAATTGTCCACTTCTAAAGCGATTTGCGTCACTTGCATACTCATTAGAGTCCAGTGTGTGATTGCAACAAATACGTTATTGAATATCTGTCAATCACCAGCGGTAACGAGGGGGTGAATTTTGATGATGTGTCATTAGTGACTGATGAGGAAATGTGAACACTCTGGTGTATCGTGACCGGAAGTGAATGATTAACTCTGTTTACCAACCGTATCTCCACCGCTTCCTGATGGCGCGCACTTGCAATTTGTTGAGCTGCGCACACAAACGTCCCCACTGCGCATGCGCACTATAATTACACGTACCGACACGAACAGGGTGACGAAATGTTACGAATGTTGTTTTTTGTGTTGTTGCTGCTGATGTTGATGGTGTTCGTTATTAGTTATTCCGGCTAATTAGATGTAATTATTGCCTTAATTTACTCTCATTTTAGGTTGAAATGTTTGCGATCATTATTTTCTTTTGTTGGCCGAGGCATCTGCTCGTGAGCAGAACATGATAATTGTGAATGTATAATTAATGACATACATACTTAATGTTTTTAGAGTATTACCATTGAATATAAAGATAATTGCATATTAAATAATGTACAAATCAAAAATTAATATTTTTTAATAAGTGTATAATTTATAAGGGTTGAAATTGTATATATATATATATATATATATATATATATATATATATATATATATATACATATATATATATATATATATATATATATATATATATATATATATATATATATATATATATATATTATGTTTTTTACGTGATTATTTCACATAGATGTCTGCTGTATATAGACAAGTTTTCAGCTATGTACGTGTGTATGGGGCCCCATAGAATTTACATGATCGCTATTATCTGTCGCTTGAAGGGGCAGGGTGGAGTTACCCTCGGGGCGCTGGTTTTGCTGGTGCAACCCATCCCTCGTGCAGTTTCCCATACCACGGGGCTATGGGAACGACCTAGTTCTATATATTCTCCTCGTTCTCGCCACCCCTGTATATACCTATATTATAGAAGTTGTGCTTACGCCATTCATATTACGCAAATACACACGCTAACCATAATCTTACCGTACACACGTATGTATGTGTGTACGTGCGTATATCTTCAGCCCTATGCGATTACATAATGTATGCCAACTAATAGACGAATTATATATCTCGTGAGGGTGGTTTTGAAAACCATTGAAAGTTTTGAGGTCTCTGATACTATTATGAAGAAAAGGAAATGCACTTGTTTGATATTGGGAACGTGGGAGACTGACGCATGTTTTAAACCATCGTAAATGCATCATCCTATAATTGTATAAATTTAGAAATCTGGAATTAATATATCACTTGTGATGTCCCGGATCTCGTGCAATACTCGGTATCTACATTTATTCATTCACTTATGTTTGCAGCGAAAATATCTAGGTATTTATTTGATCAAAAAGCAAAACTTAAATGCTAGTTTCATATTTGCAAATTCAACAAATTGTACCCGTGTCACTGTCATGATTTCGGGCTGATGCTTCTTGGGCCATCTGGGCCCCCTTCTTGATCTTATAAAATTACCTGAATACCCCCAATATGTTATTGAATAACACTTACATGGGGGGTGCCAGTGAATTGAATGTTGATTTTCCATTTGATTGGCTACAAATCACGTATTTGTGACCGGTTCGTTCCTTCAGTTCCCAGCCTAAGGCAAACTACAGTGCACTACCGGATATAGTGGACACTCGCTTATAGTGAACGGATCACTGGGTCCCAACTAAATACTCTTTCTTGTAGCGGATTCCAGGTTATATTAGTATTATTTACTTCTGTGCATTTGTTTAACCATACGCGTAGAAATGGTGAATTTATATTGTTATTTTATTACAGTGCCCGGTCGGGATATGAATCGGAATCAAGCGAGGAACAGTCGGATGATTCCGGCGTAACGGATGAAACACAAGCGTCATTCAGAGTGGGCGGCGTTGTACGCAAGTCCATCAATAAAGGACGATGGAGTAAAGAAGAGGTATGAACGTAATTATAGACTCTCATAATACACACACGCACACGTACATATATATTTACGATCAATTGTTATTATTTGGCCAACTGGTATGCGTGTTTTATTATTTATACAATTATATTAAAAAGTCAGAAATGTGATCGTGCAATAGACTATACACACATTGTAGAAAAATATAAGTTGGAGTTTGACACAAACTTTCGGGAACAGGATATTTTATTTTCCAAAAAAAAAAAAAACATTATACGGGCCCATAAAGTGTGCTAATTTGTGTCTATCCTTGTGTCAGTAGTTTCATAGCTCTTAAAATATGTTCAGCCCCGGTGGCACGGGTAAATTAGACATCCTATGTTCACCGTTGATTAAATATTCGCATTACGTAATATTTTCACGGGCCGTATTTGCACGTACGCATTGCTGTTTGTTCCGTGTAGACACCAGTCTTCTCGTGTATGATTTACAATTCACAATTGCCGTAGCCCAACATGAAGGTCGTATCTTCATACATCTACGTCCGTCAATTGTAGCCGAAAATATATTTATATGTCAAGGTTGCCCCGTAGTTTGATCAACTTTCTGACGTTTGTGTGATACATTGTTGAGCATTTCAGTTCAAGACCTGGTATATTTGTGGTTAATTTGCGTTAGATGATGTTTGAGTTCAAATGTTCATCTGACAATCGTCAATTGCGTGATTCCGTCACTCACCACGGAGTACTGTGACATTTTTCGTATTTCGTATGCTTGTTTTGATTCGTGCAACGTATTGATGGAGTGTCTGAAGTATTGTCCATTGATTTCAAGGCCAAATTTCACCAGTAGTTCCATTTTGTCAATATGTGTGTGTACAGGACGTACGTCTGAAGCAGCTGGTGGACGAATACAGGGAGAGGTGGGAGTTGATCTCGCAACACTTCCCCGACCGTTCCGATGTGCAGTGTCAGCAACGCTGGACCAAGGTCGTCAACCCGGAGCTCGTGAAGGGCCCCTGGACGAAGGAGGTAATCATAACATTGACATAAACACACTAACATAACATAACATACATAGATGTATACATGTGGAATATGTATGTTGAACGTCGTCTGGGTTCGTATCAGAATGATTTCATAGCAAATGACATAAATCAACCAGTCTCACTAGAGACTCGCGGGGCTTATAAGCCTGGTGCACACAAGCTGAGCGAGCACTTCCGCATACTCGGGAAACCAGTCGAGACTTGTAAAAAGATAACTTTACGATCGCAAAAATAGTTATCGTTGATTCTGATTATATACGTGTAGGGATTGGTAGTTAAATATGCACACTCGGAACAAAGAACAGCACACATAGTCAACAGCGTGTGTGTGATATTAAGAAAAAGCTTGATTGTACTTTAATTTACCCTGACGTAATGACCAAAGTTGATTAAACAAGCTTCAAGATGCTACAAATAAAATACATATAGAATGTCAAGAAACTTAATACATAATACATTTTATAAAAATCATACCGCAAATATTGAATTGCACGTTTTTATTCGTTTAGTATCGAAATACTTAGAGATATTCTTGAAACTGAATAGCAAATTTACTCGTCTTTTTAACATAAACGTAATATGATTCTTGCCAAGTTTCTAATATGTGATCAGACTTGATGGTATTGAGAAAATTCATTGATGAATGGCGTATATTCTCGAGCTGCGCGACGTGTGCCGCAGTTCAGGAAACCATTAACGACTCTGATGTAAAATGCATCTGTACGAGCCATAGACCTCCGGAAGGACAATGGCCTGACCTATGATGGGCTGTTCTGCACACCGGATAAAATCCTAATGCATCAGCCGGGGAGGTTACCTCGTAACAACATACGTACATAAACCCATGTACAACATATATATATATATATATATATATATATATATATATATATATATATATATATATATATATATATGTGTACATGTACATTGACAGATCCATCTAGCTCAAGTTAGCACACAAGAGTCTAGTAACCGGTCTGACACGCAACTCGGACAGACGCGTCGGGGCACAAGACATGCATCGAGACAGATTGTCATCACCAATGTTACATTACAGCTGTTGCAAAACAGTTCACTAACTGAATTACACACTGAGCAAGATAATATTTCATTGAAAATCATGCAAAATAGCAATAGCCAGGCCAATTCGACATGACGCACGTAAAACAGCGCTTATTTTGTGATTCGTTATGACGCGGTTCATGAATTTACAATTACGGATCAATCATCTCGTATAACGCTGTTTTCGCCTAGCGCCCTGACAACAGCGCTCAACGAAGAGGTCTGTGTTGAATAATTCCGCTATGGAAAATTCACCTGTCGGTCCGTCCGGTTACGTAATAATGAGAGATGATGATTAACATTCTACTTGGCTAAGAGTGATGCTGAACATCTGATTCATAGACGTGGCCATTGGCGTGCCGGGGGTTTTTCACCCAGGCACCACAGTACGTGTATATTTCGTGACACGTGTCTGTCCTCTCGTGCGTCCTACGCTCGTGTGAGTGTGTGCGTGTGTATGTATGTTTGTCGCATACCTGTGAAGGTCAAGTTCTTTCGTGAGGAATGCCAGTCGGCAAAAGTTAAATAAAACGAGTAACCGGTCGTGTGTTGTAGAAAAAGTTTGAAATTTTGAATATGAACACGCCACAAACGGTCAGATAGCAACAACACACGCGTTTTTTTCCGTCGTTTTTATGTGCCGTCTGTGTAATATATTCTGTTGGTGGGCGTATTATAAAAATGTATCACTGTATAGATGGTATTTTTGCTTGGAAAGCAAGTAGGCGTGCCCATTCATAGTGACATAAAATTCAGCCCCACCTATATTATACATATATATTGTTAACAAGAAATACATATGTTGAAATATACGTCAATGGGCTGTCTTATTTAATAAAGAATTGGTAGCTTTTCAATTTCTATAATTATTTATTATTTAAACGAGCAATTTTACTTTATTCAAGTCGTATTTATTGTTTTTCAAACGTCATTTTCGGACTACATAACCTCACTGTTATACTGTTGGCGGATATAGTAACTTACACAATGATTGTTCATGCTCTTCGTTATTTAATCGGAAAGGCTTGATGGTATCTGGTGCACAAAGTCTGTGACTTCATCACAGACTTGTGCACAAGCACACTAGGTCTGTATTGTGTCCGTTCCAGTACACTGAGTACGAACCTTTTCACCGCATTTCCCAAGCACAATTAGGCCAGTGGTTCTCACTGCTTGCATCGCCTGCGCCATCTATACACGCCCCGCGTACTACACGGCTACTGTTACCTTATTTTTTCAACTACAACTAACATTGTTTTTATTGTTTTTGCCCTGGGAAGTAATTTAAAGGAAGTATTTCCTGTTGTTCGTAAGTGACAAATGCAATACCTGGTAATACTTAGGTAGTTGCGATCGTTAAAACAGTTGTAACCTGTCAGTTTATAGTGTCTCTAACCTATACTATTCGTTTCTCGAATATCTTTGTACTGAAAATGTGTGCGCAAATTATTCTATCCTGTAAGTGCATACGACGCTATGTAAATAACATGTATTTATCTTGTCTTTCAAGTAATTATTCTTTTGTATTATTTAACAATATTTACATGCACTCACGGTATTGTACGGTATGTTAAACTATATGGGTGTGAGTGACATTGTCTCTGGACTAAATCAAGAGTTACATATGTACGGATGAGTAAGCAGCATATGTAATGTTACATAATAATTAAGCTTGCGGTCGGCTTATTTTTTTGTCCGTGTCAATAACGCCTGTAATTCATTCATTGAGCGTGAGAATATGCTACAGTGTGGTGTGGTATTCCTGGAATATATGACATTTATTGTATAGGTTATGTCACGTTACATTCATTCATGGTGAGAGCATGCTTGTCAATAAACACGTATATAATTATCATTGGCATATTCTTATAAGAACTAAATGCTATTCCGTTACACAAAGATTCGTTTTCATTTTACCCGACATTTCTCTGCTTATATAGATGTACCATTCGTGATAGACGTGACCATGAAATATGTTTATCTACATAAATGTATTTGTTCAGTTTCACTTTGTAATTCTTCAACACTGGTGTTTGTTCCACATAGTGTGCTCTGTTTTTTTTGTGCATCTCTGGTATCACACGTAATAAACATAATGATACTACTACATATACATATATCGTGTATAGTGCCCCCGCCCCGCCCGCTTCCCCGCTCCGCCCCGGCGCTAGATGGACTGTGTACTAATGTCGGTACTGTGCCACACTCCCACGGATCACGGATCACCGACCCTAGTTCACTTTGCTCAGGGTTAACCAGTACACAGTGTGGACACAAACCAGAAGTTCGGTGGTGGTCAGAGCCATCCTGTGCCGTCCAACGGTACTATTACATGTGCATAATTACAAGGCGCACATGTCATACACAAGTTAATTATTACATACTAGAGCTGTATGCTCGTAAGACGATGATGGTTATGTAGTAGGTAATAAATTGATCTATAAAGTGCTTCCTTTTATGCATATATATATATATATATATATATATATATATATATATATATATATATATATATATATATATATATATAATTAGCGGTAAGTATAACACCTGTGCATACACTTGCAAACAGTTGCACGACAAGTCAGTTACTGGTGACGTCTTTATGCGGGTGTACAATACATCATTACACGCAATGAACAGCCATCAAGTCTTGAATTCGTCCTTCTTGAACTCCATATACTCCACTCACACGTATATCGATATTTAATTATAACATTTTTCGACTGATAATAATTACAGAGAGTGTTGATTCTGTGCGCGTATTGAATTAACTATTAGAACTGTTCTATTGTTCTGTCCAAGACATAATTTACTAAAGGCAGCTGCCCCTACTACGTATGTCCAGAAACAATAGACATAAAGGTTACCGGATTCCGAAATAAATTTATGAAAAACTACTTTGGCGATTTCTTTTCCAGACACCTGCTCATAAAAGTAATATAATCACTAATCTGAACGTTTCCTGTCACTATTACTAGACGTGCAACACTTAGTATTATTTCCTTTTTAGTATTTGTATTTGTTTATAAATTTACAAACACACTGTTAAGATAATAATATATTTATACAGTAAACATTATGCCGAAAATGCCGTATCGATGTGTTGTGTAAATATTGCAGAATATTTCCAAGAACACAAAACGGAGATTAACATGTGCAAATAACATCACTTGTGGTTTGTAAGTTTTCACACGATTCGCCTCATCATTGCTGATCATAGGTGTTAAACGTTATTAACCTTGAAGTCATTACCGGTAGTGCGTTATCAATGAAACCCGGAAGAAAGCTGTTATCTTCACTGTGTTTCCATGCAATCGTCATGAAGAAATCATTGAGTTTTGTATTATTACATACAGTTTTTGCACATATTTGATTGAATTGAGGTTAAGATAAATATTTGACAGTCTTTCTGATATCTTAAATATATGAAAACAAACGCTAATCGGTCGTTGACTTTTTGATAATATGGTTCGCGGGTATTTCATTAATAAATATTCGTGATGCGATTATAACACATATTGTTTTTAAATAGTTTTTTATTCAGCGAGCGGTCACCTGTAGTTCAGGTTGCAGTTCACACGTTCCGCACGCTACGGAAGAGTGCACTAAATGTTCATCTGTCACTTGCTCCCACGGCCGGAAGTCGGCAGATGGTCGGCGAATGTGAACTATGACTTTACTGATACTGTGCATACACTATATACCGTGTGCCATATGCATATTTCGAGACACAAATACATACGAGAAAAACGTGTTCAACGGAGAATGACATATTGGAAACTAAAATTTACATAATTCAGTTCCCGCCTGTAAATATTCTAAAAACATTTTCATTATCTAATAATTGTTTGTTTTATATGTGATGCTGGTTTGAATACATAATTGATGCGCGGCCTGTGCTCTATATCACCAAATGCCCCTAGTGCGCGGGCAACCATACATTACGCACTGTAGTGCATGGTTGCATATAGTTGTAGATATGTGATGATTGATATTTGCATCGTTTTTATGTTTATACACATTTTTTTTTTTGTACAAATAAGACATGTTCTTTTCGATTTCTGCAGGAAGATGAAAAGGTGGTGGAATTAGTACAAAGGTACGGCCCGAAGAAGTGGACGCTCATCGCTCGGCACCTGAAGGGCCGCATCGGTAAACAGTGCCGGGAGCGGTGGCACAATCATTTGAATCCGAACATTAAGAAAACCGCGTGGACGGAACAGGAGGACAACGTGATATACCAGGCCCACAAACAGTGGGGCAATCAGTGGGCGAAAATTGCGAAATTGTTACCGGGCAGGTCAGTGTGTACACAGCAGTTGTATGACATTATATAAAAGCCAAACATAACCTAGTTCTAATGTACGTGATGTGCGCTGTGCTTAAGTCCATGTTATGTATGTTTGGTTAGAACGGACAATGCAATTAAGAACCATTGGAACTCGACTATGCGACGAAAATACGACTCCGAGGGGCGTATTGGTGACGGCGAGTCGCGGCGGAACCGGAACCGGAGTAAAACCGCGAGTAGAACTATTGTACCTAATGAACCCGTACCTGCCAGATACCATCCGCAACCGATCCTACCGCGGATCGATGCGGTCAAGATCAGCGACACCCGCAGCAGCAACAACACCAACATGAACCAGGAGAAGTCAGCCAGTTGCTATAGTGATGTACGACCGGTCAACAACAACAATCACAATAGCGCAAGTGTTTCATTTCGATTGACTGATTTACAGGAATTCTCCGTGGAGTTCTACGACCAGATGAGCAGTCAGTCCAGTGGCGGGGCGTTCTCGTTGACCGAGGCCACGCCCAGTCCCAGTCCGTTAACGCCCACACCCACACCGACAACCCTGTTACCAGCAGCAGCGACCTACGAGACGGACATCCGACAATCGCCAACACCGCCAGCAACAGTTGACACACCATCGCACTCCTCCAATATTCTAGCCTCGCCGTTCAAATACCTGGACATGGAGATCCTCTCCACGCAGTCCAGTCCGATCAAGCTGATATCCGACGAGGGTGTGTCGGAGCTCAGTTTCCTGGACTGTTACAACTCGCCGGGAGTGTCACCGCTGAAAGGGGTCGACAAACAGTTCACAAAGACACGTACGTTGTGATTGTATTGTGGTCTTATAACATTGTATTAATATGATCCGTGGCTGCAGGTATAGCACCGGGTGACTTCACGCAAGCCGTGGGCAGCATTGACACGGGCAGTGGGAATGTGAACAGCGTACGGCCGAGCACGCCGCCCATTCTGCGCAGAGGTAACAAGGCCCGTCGGAGACGAGACAGCGGCAATACATCAGCTGAGTATATCATTCCCGAGGTGCATCAACCACTCGATGTAAGCGACAACAGCAAATACCAATGGAAAATATAGGTTTATATCGGTGTACTTTCTAACAACAACACACATCTATTTCAGCATTCATTCTTCCTCGAGGCATTCAGCAACGCAAAACTCGAACCCAAGACACCAGTGAAGAACACGCCGATCAAACAATTACCTTTCAGTCCGTCACAGTTTCTGAACAGTCCGAACCTGTCGTTTGACGTGACACTCTCGTCGACGCCGGTCAAACATGGCGACATGGAGACTACACCACGACGGGGCGCATACATGGTGAGTGTACTCCAGCACAGTTATAATTCGTTATCGTCGCCGATGTAACACTATGTTGGGGTCGCGTAGGAGCGAGATTGTAGCCCGCTGCGGACCCCGAATCCGATGCCACTTGGTGCACGAGCCGACAGTAGGAACACGGAGGCGGTGACGCCGAGCAAGTCGGCGCGGTTCTCGTACACGCTGCCCCGCACACCGACACCCTTCAAACGGGCACTGGCGGAGATGGAGAAGAAGTCGGGCGCACTGAAAACCCTGCCACAGACACCCACCCGCCTCGAGGACATCACGGAGATTGTGAAGAAGGAAACGGAAGAATCCGCGTACGAGACGGACTGTTCGAATACGTTCTTACAAGTAAGTTATTATTACAATTATTTACGGGGATAAGACTACTGCAGAACATTGTTATTTGTCACTAGACTCCTGCAGAACATTATTTTTATACAGATATTTGTCACAAGACTCCTGCAGAACATTATTTTTATA
The DNA here is from genome assembly GCA_963422195.1 of Carabus problematicus. Lineage (NCBI taxonomy): Eukaryota > Metazoa > Arthropoda > Insecta > Coleoptera > Carabidae > Carabus > Carabus problematicus. The sequence goes on from OY728583.1 coordinate 170,986, forward strand.
CAGATATTTGTCACAAGACGCCTGCAGAACATTATTTTTACAGTTATTTGTCACAAGACTCCTGCAGAACATTATTCTTATATTTTTACATATTTATTTTACAGGATAGCGGTTATATGACGAAACGAAAATGCGGTCAGCTGATGACCGCGGGCAAGGAGAACATTTTACCAAATAAAAGGGTACGCAAAGCCCTGGCGCCGTCCTGGTCCACGCCCGCATACAACAGTATGAACAATTCGGACGTGTCGTTCATCATTGAGACACCGGTACGTGTTACACTTTGCAATTGATTGTATTATTTATATATATAGCTATAATATGGTTGTTGCTTTGCAGAGTAAATCATTAGGCAGTGATACGTCGATTCTGTTCTCGCCCCCGTCGATAATGAAAGACACGCTGGGTGTGGCGGGGCTGATGGATGCGCCCAACTCTGCTGGTTCTACCAAGGTACAGGCCTTCACAGATTCCTGGTTCCAGTTGTTACCGCATTAAGACTTGTCCCACCTGCCATCCTGTCCGATCCTCTGTAGCGATCCAAATTAACAATATCGGTATGTGTGTATCTGTGACCCTCTTTGCTTGTCTCACTGTTCTTTCTTCAACAACATACTCTGTCTGTAACCATATATAATCACGATTTCGTTTTAACGTTTCAACACTACCCGCCGTGTAATCATTTAACACGAACATTATTATAGTTACAGAATTTCGTAGATGGTTTGGAAAATCTTGTAGTCTATTTTTACGTAGATTTTTGGATTCTGAATTCTCCTGTAACCTCAAATTTTCAATTTAAAAACGAAAAAACAAATAACGTATAGTGATATATAATTGTCTATATACAGATATAATCTGTCCTTTTTCTTGTATTTATTTAAATTATTCAATGATCTGTGCACTGCTGAACTAAATTTACTAACTTTTGAAAAAATAATGTGAATGGTGAATTACAATTGCTCGTTTATTAAATAATCCGGTACCGCGGCTTTACCTTTTGCTAGTGGCTTGTCTGTAGTCTTGTAACACACACTTTTCCTCTAGTCATAGTAATATATGCACACTTTCTGCATATATATTATAATGTTTTGTATTAACCAAATAATAACCTAACCCGTGTCGGCCATCTTGTTTCCATCCACCCCTGCCGCTCCCCCTACGTCCCTGTACCACTTGGTTGCTTTGTTGACATCACATTTCAAACGCAAGTATTCGTAGCCTTGCACTCTGTTGGCATGTTTTTGTTGTTTTCTAATTATTATTATTTGTTTGTTTGTTTTATTGTGAATTAAAAAAGGAAAATGACGAAGAAAAGTATTAAATCTCGAATAGGTTTACATTTGATTCTTTGCCTTTCAAATAACCGAACCAAAGTTGTGTTATTTGTGAGGTTAGTTTTGTCAGTGGTGCATGATTTTATTTTAAATATGTTTTCTTGTTAATTGTGTTGTTGAAATATATCTAGTGTAATACCGTCTTTATAAACAAGAGATAGTAGTGCGTATTTAAATGTAGATAATTCAAGAAGAGCATCGTACGATATATTATGACAGTTTCAAATACAACCCGTTCTAATACCAAACTATAATACCCGCGGATTGCACTAGGATGTTTTTTATTTCTTTTAAATTATCAAGTACTTGTATGACTATTATACTTAAGTAGTGTAAGTGTGCGCGCGTGTGTGTGTGTGTCTATGTGTGGTATTCGGGCAGTGTGGTGGTGTATTGTAGCATTCATTCCCTGATTCCTATGCAGCGGCCGCACCATACCGCGGCTCCTTCCCGTGTCCCGGGGCCGCCCCGTAGTGCCGCAGTCAAACGTATTGAGTTCGGGGACTCGGGGGCACAGCGCCCAGCAAGCGCAGAATCCAAGGTGAGCTTATATAGTGAACTTAACCTATGTTAACATACGGTATATATGTGTGTGTGCACGTGTGTGTGTGTGTGTATCATTACTAACCAGTAACTAACATCTCATCAAGGAATCTCTAGTCTGTAAATCTACTTCACTCATTGCATTCTGATGTCTCAGTTCAAGTTAACATATTACTTTAGTGTATTGTTGAACTACATACTATAATTATATATTTATTCATTTACAGTTGGATTTTAAGTGGGCGATGGTTGCTTGTGGGCGAACCAAAGACCAATTAGAATTAACTGAGCGAGCCCATCGCTACTTGAAATCAACTTCGCTGATGCCGAGGTCACTGAACTTCTGAACATGTATAATTGTAGTGCAAATATGTAGTACATACATACTGACATACATACATAGTAATGTACGTACGATACATATATGATATGATATATGAGTGATGTTTTATATGATTGTTTATACTTGTTCATCATCGTCATCGTCGTACGTGAACTTCATTATTATTATTTTTATATATATTTATGTTAGACATCTTCAGTTCTTTGTTGAAAGAGTGCAGATTGTATTAAAAACTAGTCTCTTTGTCTATTTTCACAGTTTTACAATGATTAAGATGTTACTAATTATGAGTAATTAATAATATATGTATATCGAATAATATATTAACCATAGACATGTATGGAACTTTGATTTATCGTTTTTACGCATCACATTGATCTACTGTCATAATAACCAGCTGTAAATCTTATTTAATAACTTTACCAAATTTATATGCAAAAACAAAATATGTAGTACATAGGAATATACGATTTTGTGTACCTTTTGCATGGATTTAGTGAAATACCTGAATATTTTTATACGAAACTGTTGTAATTTTAATCATGTACATATATTTAATGACATTTTGTATTTTACTAAATATATATTATATACATAATTATTAAACAAATACTAAATTAAGGGCTAAACTAAACTCAACTAAAACATGTCTCGTACGTGACTATATAACAACATAACACAACTATCAAACCTATTTAACAGTTGGTAAATAATGTTCAGTTTACAAATAATTATCATATAAGTCACAGGTCAATTATGGAAATAATGATACTATTTTTATACGTATGTAGTAATGTCGAAATTGTGAGCCATGCATATGGCAACTATAATAATAATGGTTTATATCAATATTTTCGTATTTTGATATAGTTCCTGTGAAATACAACTGTCGATAATGTAATTGGACACTTTATTCTGTAGATATATGCGTTAGATGTTTACAACAAAATGAAATTTAACTAAGAAACTAATGTTTGTAAAATGCTAGAGAGAGAAAGAGAGAGTTGTTGCTTGTGAAGCACGTTCGTTTCAATGAAACGTGTATATTCCACTTTGATAGTTTAGAATTTTGTGTTGTACATTGATTTTTCTATAGTGATTTAATGTAAACCTATTCGAGTATATTGTACTCAAATATATACCCTTCACAAATTTATTGTGTTGTATTATTGTATCATCCCTTTTGTCCCATGTGTCACAAATATATTATACAATTATCATATTTTGTACTCTAATTTATTTATTTATACAATTGTATAACAGAATCGTTTCTCACATTTTTTTTTGCTAAACAAAAACTTCATACAGTAAAACAATCATTTTTATATTTTGACAGAGAATTTTCATTTAAATATTTACGTTTAATAATACATTTTAGTTGGCTCGATTAAATTTTTAAATTTGTGGTCATGCGCATTTCTATATATTATAAAAATTCCCTACATTTTAGTGATATTGTAACAATTATACCGAAAAGTAACTAGATATTGTCAAACGCAGTTTCTACATTACACATTTGTGCAGATTGGTGTTTGTCAGCCATGGACATGTCAACTGTATGGGTTTTTGTTAAAAAATCTCGTTAAACTCGAAAGCCTGTGAATATATTTTTATGATTTCGTGCTGTGTGCGTATGTAGTGAACTGATCATCACTGTAAATTGTGATAAATGTGTAACGAGCAAGTGACATTTGTGACTGGCTGTAGTATGTTCATGGAGTATAAAGTGTAGAATTATTTGCTGGGCCCCTTGAAAATGGAACAACATCAGCAACATCAACCGCCTTTATATCAAGAAGGTGAAGTAATGAAGGCAGTTCGGCCGGGACCAGCTGACAGTCCACCACCGAATTGTGCAATTTGTTTGGGAACATGTACAAATAAGTGCTTTACTGATTGCTGTATGCATCAGTTTTGTTTTAATTGCCTTTTAGAGTGGTCAAAGGTAAAACATTCTACTTAATTATCATTCTACTCAATAATCAGATTACAAGTATTTAAATTTACCCGTGCCTTTTAGTGATAATGAATGTATATTATTATTATGATATGTCACTTTGTGCTGGTTTTTATTCAACTCATTATTTAGTTTACATATGTTTAGTGCTAGATATCTACTGATATATGAATATCTGTATTTAATCTGATACTCGTTATCAACACTGTTGTCTTACACGAAAACCTTTTACAGATAAAAGCCGAATGTCCCCTCTGTAAACAGCCCTTTAAATCAATCATATATAATATTAAATCAAATGTAGAATACGAGGAACATATAATAACAAACCCGGAACGGGAGGTACAAGGAGAAGACTTACTCTTGGACGAAGATGTACATACGGAATATTTATTTCTACCAAATGGACCTCGACCACAAAGACACTTTCAGTTTCGGTAAGAGCAACAACTGTTTCTCCTCACAATTACACATTACGTCTGTCTGTCTCTTGTTGTATTCGTTACCTAGCCACATGTGACACGTGCACAAATAATGCAATGTTTACGTTAGGCTATTGTTTATATTGTATATGACGACGTCATTGTACTTCATTGAGTAATATCTCCGTAGTAGTATCTCGGTATAAATATTGTTTTTGTAACATGACTCCTGGAGTTTTTTGTATAATCATACTACGATATGATAGTTGTACCTCGTATATCCTCATTACAATGTCCTTTGTGTGGTGAAGCGAAAGTGTCTTTAGCTATGGCCCACGTTGAAATAATAACAACAATATACTCCTGATCTTATACAAATCCTTCGTTCCATTCGTCACATGACAGTAGCAAATGTGCACATGTATTTTGTAGTGAATTTTTGAACATTTTGCTCAAAAAAAAAAAAAAAAACCCCCCTGTATTCGTACGTGATTATGAAACGTAAATTCGTTCTTAGCACCACCCTAACCCTGGAACCCGGTGGCGAGTTTGCCATCCAGCAATTGTTGCTCTCCCACCGTATGAATTCTCTGTTCAGGTAACTATAGTCACGCATCACGCACGATCTCTAATGTTTCATAACGTCGTTTGTTCCAGTTTTCCCCGGATCCCGCAACAGACGATACGGTTCCGCCGCGACGTCTACCAGAATAACTGGTGGGTCGAGGCGCCGCCCGATATTACCGGTCGCTACCGGGAGTGTACACCGAATTTCTTCCGGTAAGCACACTTGTGCATATGTGTGTGTGTGTGTCTCTAGTTCTAGTTGATTCATTTACTTATGTGTGTGTGTGTGTGTGTTTCATTCTTTGTACAGAGAGAACCCTGCACAGACACATCGTATAATCCCGTGGCTGAACCGGGAACTGACGGCGCTGCTATCCGATTACACCGAGATCTACGGCCTGCAGGAGCGTATCATGGAGATGCTGTGTCAGTATCCCATCCAGAGCACCTCGTTCCGTACCCGGCTGACGACGTTCTTCGCCGGCCGCACGGATCATTTCATCCACGAGTTCTACAACTTTGTTCGGTCGCCGTTCGACATGATCGGGTACGATCGGCACATCAGTTATTCGTACGCGCGGCCGACGATGGTGTTCAGTCAGTCGGTGTCGGACGATGACAGTGATGTGCGCGTTGTGGACTCGCCGAACGACTGTGTGTACGTACCGCCGCGGACGCCTGAAGTTATAGTGATCAATTCGGACAGTGAATCGGACGATGTGATCATCAGTACCCCGCCACCGACGGCGGCGCCCGCCATCGTGGACCTGGTGGACACGGACACGGACCAGGACTCGGTGAGCATTGACACGCCGCAGATAGGGGGCGGCGAGCAGGAGCGGCCGGAGGAGAACACCAGCACCAACAGCAACAGCAACAGTAGCAGCAGTAGCAGTCGGTCGCCACAGTTACCAATCAAAATACGCCTGAAACTGAACCGGAACAATGCGGAGATATGTAAAACGTTGAAGCACAACAACAAAGTTAAACCGCACCGACAACGGTACGCATCCGATTCGGAATCGGATCAACCGAAATCCGAGTCGGACTACTCGACGGCGCATATATCGCCAACGGATTGTACATCGTCCACGGTGAACGCAGACGATACGGACACGTCGTCGAGCATCGGCGAAGAATACAAACCGCTGGTGTTGAAGGTGAAACTCAGAGGCGCCAGGAAACGAAGAAACGAGACGAA